>JBAIZL010000008.1:65455871-65603371 GCA_036971475.1 Prosapia bicincta
ACAGCTGTAGCTATTAACTCATGTCAGTGATCAGCTGTTTTAAATTCGCCATCGAATAGAACAGCTGTAGCCTTTACAACACGTAAGCGATCAGCTGTTTCAAGTTCGGTAAATAAATGAGGTTATGTAAACATCTAGCGTAGTTGTATAAGTGAGAACTATTACATGGCAATGGGAAAAGGTTAAATGTTAATGGTGGATTTATAACTCACGCCATAATCACTATTGTGGGTGGAGGGGCCTTTCTTTTTCTATCATAGTCTTACATAATGCATAATACAGTACAAAACAGTACTCATGTTCGTCGTGTCAGAGTGTATATCGAAAAATCCTGGGATGGATTTGCTGCTTTTTGTGAATTGTATCAGTAAAAATGTTTAAATCGTAATTATTCAAGTCAGCGACTACCGCTCTGATAGGTGAATTTTTTCCTTCTCAATTTGACCATGCTGAACACGAATCTGAAAACATTTTCAACGGCAAACATAAAATAAACTAACCTAATCTAATCTGACCTAACATAACCTAGGTTCTTGAATTTCATAGTCCATTACTTTCGATGAATCTTATTAATCACTTAAACAATAGTTTATGACTATCCGAACTTTAAATTTAGTAAATGTGTTAAAACTTACTGAGACAAAACGTTTTCGACCGCTATGTGCCGATCTTCGTCCGTGTCTTCTGCTTGGAGATGTTGGGTCAAGCGGTGACGGTTTTAAAGGTAGGTTTTCGATACTAGTATAGCTACAGTAGTATAGTACTATGGTACAAAATAGAAAAAAACACTAATAATAACACTACAGACAGGGAAACAGGGATCACATTACCATTCATAAACAAAACAACAAACAAAATAGCCCGCAAATTTCAAAAAATAGGATACAAAATACCATACAAAACTAACAATAAGTTACAATACAAAATACAGCCACAAAGATAAACTACAAGCACCAGGCGTATACAAACTGAACTGCGACGAATGTAACAAATTCTACATTGGACAAACAGGTCGCAGATTTAAACAAAGAGTCGAGGAACACAAACAGAACACCAACTCAACATTTTACAATCACATAAAAGAAACAGGACACAAATACACAGACATTTACCAACCTAGAAATCTTACAATCAACAAAAAATCTTAACACACTAGAAAAATATGAAATTTACAGACACACAAAAACACAAAGTACAAACATATTAAACGAACAAACACAATACAAATCACACATACTCTTTGATACTATCGAAAACCTACCTTTAAAACCGACACCGCTTGACCCGACATTTCCAAGCAGAAGACACGGATGAAGATCGCCACATAGCGATCGAAAACGTTCTGTCTCAGTAAGTTTTAACCAATTTACTAAATTTAAAGTTTGGAAGGTCATAAACTATTGTGTAAATGAATAACCTAGGTGTTCCCATAGTGGTAAAGTTCACTGCGGTTCGCTGTAAAATCAAATTGACCTTGGCCGAAACCTCCCACCCAACATTTTTTCCGGCCTATCTTTGGCAATGTATGACAGCAACCTAACCCACTTTATACTTTATTTTTTCAAACGCATTGCAAAGTAAATGAAATAAGATATTACTTACTACCGTCCCCGAGACTCTATAAGAACTGAGCGCCCTAACACATATGCTCAACGATGCTTGCATACAATTTGACCTAGAATGCAGTCTTCATACATTTGGCAGAGCCTTAATTCAATTTCTTATTTTATACTTCTTATTATATATAAAATATTATAAAAAATATACAATTATTATATATAATATAATATTATATATATATATATATATATATATATATAATTAATAAATTAAAAATATTTCAAAAACAAGTATACTTTTAATGAATATATTTATTAAAAGTATTCTTATTTTTTTAATATTTTTAATTTATTAACTATATTACAAGAAAACATATCACCATAATTAATATATATATATATATATATATATATATATATATATATATATATATATATAATATTATATATTTATAGACTACTACATAGGCTAGTATTTTATATTTCTTATATATATATATATATATTATACTATTATTATTACATAACAATATTATTATTAAAACAACTGCGTTATTCAAATACAAGAATTATTTAAGAGTTTATTTTAATAATTCTTGTATTTGAATATCTCAGTAGGTTTGATTATTATACAAGAAAACATATTTTGTATTCATATAAATATAAATATAAATATATCCCAAAAAGTTTTTAAAAAATTGAAATAGTGATTTCACCCTTCCACGGTACATCTGAAACATTACTAATTCGAGATTTGGCTTTATTTTTTTGACACAGAAACTCGCAAAATGGCTCGAATTGTAATGAAGCTTGCTGTTTACTCTTCAAAAATTACAAATTTTGAATAAAAAGTACTACAATTTCTCACTGGTTTGGACAGTTAGTTGTATCGTTTCAAGGATCACGGGATATCCGACGGAATTATAAAATGGATTATGGGCTCCTTAGGAAACCGAGTAGGTACTGGATGGCATCCTGGATGGGGTGCAAATAAGTGGGATGGTCTCGGAGGGCTGTTATCCTCTCTGCTGTGGAGCCTCTTCGTGGACGGCCTACTAAGGACGATCAGTGGAGTGGGCGTTAAGATAATATATGAGGACGACATAGCTATCAATGCCAGAGGGCGATTAGAAGAGGTCCTCAAAGACCTGCTTCAAGAGGCACTCAAAGTAACAGAAACATGTTGCAGGGGAAAAGCACTATACATTCAAGGAGAGAAATCTGTGGCACTCATCTTCACTAGGCGATATAAAACTAAATCGCTGGAGATGATGGAAATTGGTAATACCAAAATAAGCTACGTGGAGAGCGCTAAATATCTGCGAGTTATACTGGATAGGAAGCTACTCTGGCGTTAAAAATGAGAGCTGTGTAAATGTTTAGTGCAATATTTTCTGTTTTGTGAGTATAACAGTGTCTGTAAGTGTTGGTTTTGTCCGTTTGAGTAAATCTGAGACTTACTATCGCAAAGAAATAAGATTTAGTGCGAGTTCTATAATTCCATAGAGTGTGTGCGCGCGCACCGGGTGAAACAAGTTGCGGCAAACCTCGGAAATAGCATTTTATTTTACATGTATAGTGTTATTTTATAGTTTAAATATTTTCACCTTATCATGTTTTTGTGAAGGGAAGCTTGAGCTCATACCATTATATACATATATATATATATATATATATATATATATATATATATATATATATATATATATATATATATATGAAGTTAATATATTACTATTGTAAGTAATTTTATCCACCATTAAATGCAATAATTTTACTTTGAGTGATGAGGCACCTTTCGGTCACTTGACCATTGTCGAATCACTGATATTTTTCTGTTGTAGATGTTCGGTCCGTGATATTGGTATTTGTTGACGTTACACGCACTTTCTCTTGATCTGTGTGTATGATGTTTCTATATAGTATGTCTTCTGTATATGTTGTTTGTAGATTCATTAAATTGTTGTGTATGTTTTTATAAATGTGGTATTTTTCTAGTGAGTTTAGTTCTATTGGGTTATTATTTATTTCAAGTATGGTTAGGTTATTTTCGTAATTTGTTATTTCATGTTTATGGGATATTAGGTGTGCTGCAACATTTGATACTTTAGAATTTTTGTTTTTGAATGCTCTATAATGTTCTTCAAATCTTATTTTAAATGTTCTGGTTGTTTTTCCCATGTAAAAAGCGTTACAGTTGTTGCATGTGATTTTGTAAATTCCTGATAGGTTATGTTTTTCTGAATTTAAATTATTGCACTTAATGGTGGATAAAATTACTTACAATAGTAATATATTAACTTCATAAAGTCAGTGCAACGGAAAAACAATGGATAACGTTAAATACAAGAATATATATATATATATATATATATATATATATATATATATAAAAGAACTAAGTCAAAATACAAATACAAGAATTATAATTGAATTTACAATTTTAATTGTTTAATATTCCTGATGATGTTGGTATGTTAGCCAACGAAAAGCTTTGAATTGTAAATTCAATTATAATTCTTGTATTTGTATTTTGACTTAGTTCTTTATTAATACACAAGAATACATATTGCGATATTTATATATGTATATATATGATGGATAGTTATTATCTAGAGTAAATCCATTTTCTTCAGTGCATAAAATCGCAGTTCCGACGTTTCGCTAGAATCGCATCTAGCATTGACGAGGTTGAACCAACCAACAGTTGAAGAGCGAGTCAACCTCGTCAATGCTAGATGAGATTCTAGCGAAACGTCGGAACTGCGATTTTATGCACTGCAGAATGAACGGATATACTCCTGATAATAATTATACATCATATTTTTCCATCCATTAAGGAATACGTTTCAGCATACATATATATATATATATATATATATATATATATATATATATATATATATATATATATATATATATATATATCACTTGACACTATATGTACTTAAACAAGAATGAAAAACACATAGGTATAATCGAAGAGCTGCCTGAGATACACTTTTAAGTGTATTATCCAAAATGAAGATTTGTCCATTGTGGCGCTGTTGCCACATTGAACGGCAAACATTCGTTTCGCGACACTTTTGTACTATTATTCTTCTCAAGCAGTCATGTTGATTTAATTTCAAGTTTACAAAATTCACACAACCTTTACTTATATTTCTTTTATAAATGCATATATTTAAATTTATTGAACATCATGTTCAATATATTTACCTGTGTATAAAAGATATGCGGTGTTAATTTTGTTTTAAATTTTGATAAATTGTGTTCTTAAATTTTAACTGAATGAGAATTTATCTTTCTATTTTCCAACTGGTCTTGCGCCCCCCTGACTTGCCTTCACGCCCTTCAGTTTGGCAACCTATGCCTTAAAGCGATTACTCGGGACAGAGAGGGCTGTCTAGCGTGTAAGCGGAAGTGTACAATTGTCACCTTGTCAACAAGTGGTCAGCGTTTACTTACCAAGCTATTATCAAAATATCCGGTTTCGTGTGACCGACATTACATTGTGTCGCAATATTTAAACATACCTTGCAGGCAAATGCGTCACGACATACGGCTCTCTCTGTGACGCGGCTTTTGGCACATTTTTCACACTGCTCCTTTCGCTAAGACGATGTGACTAAACAACAGCTGATGTGGAGCAGTAACCATGGCAACGCGATAACTTACCGATGTACCTTACAAACAGCTGACACTCTGTCAGACGACGGTTTACTTATCCACCAATAGAAGATTATAGACCACTAAAAGCGTGGTTTTAACCAGTAATCTGTCTCTCCCACTTCACCGCCAGTACGGAATGTGTAAAGGTGAAGCACACGACTATGGAAGGACGTGGCGCGAGAGATGTTCGAGCATTGTAGAGGTTTAAGAAACGCATCTCTCTAAAACGCGCCTAATATTACTAATTTAAACAAATAATACAAAGACAAAATCTTTTAAGTCAATACATACTAAGGGCAACGTTCAAATTTTATTTTATTTACTTTTTATTAAATAATTACAAATAATATAATTAAAGTCACATAACCTATGCGTTAAAACAGCTGTTCCTACCACATAACCTATAATATAAAATCAGCTGTTTTATGAAATCATATGTTATCCCTTATTTGAATCCGAAAGGAACGAAATAACTATATTGCATACCTTGCCGTTTTGGGAAAAGTTTTTCTCCCATATAAACTAAAAATTATTTCGTTAAATTTAATTAATGAATTAATATTTGAAAAACAGTATTAACATTAAGAGTAATCCACTACAAGTTTAAAAAAATCTATTTAAATTTGAGTGGATAAGTAAAAGGTATTTAATTAGCGATTGAAATTTTGTATTATATATATATATATATATATATATATATATATATATATATATATATCACAATATGTATTCGTGTGTATTAATAAAGAACTAAGTCAAAATACAAATACAAGAATTATAATTGAATTTACAATTCAATTGAATTGTAAATTCAATTATAATTCTTGTATTTGTATTTTGACTTAGTTCTTTATATATATATATATATATATATATATATATATATATATATATATATATATATATATATATATATATAAGGAGAGTGTGAACTAATAGAAGGAATTGAAAATAAAATTTCTCAACCACAATTAAACTTTAAGACTTAAATCTTCTCATTTCGACCGCAAAGCAATCATTTTCAGAACAATATTTTAATTCATTTATATAAACTAAACATTACACCACACTTGCCTCAAGTTGTATAAGATACTGCTTTTTCTCATCAACTTAGGGTGGTTTACCAGAGCCTCCAGGCCATATCCGGGGATAATGATGAGAACAAATACAGATGTGATTAAGGAAGGGGTATGAGGCTCTCTTTGCACTGGGAGTAGAGGATCGTCATGGCTCATGTGGGTGAGAAAGTACAACTGTTCGCTATCGAGAATGTCAGGCGAATCATTTGGAAGGGCAGCAGAGGCGACACACCACTCAGTAGGTGCGGCTGGTCTGCAGACCTTGTAGATTTGCATGCCCAGCTTCAGTGTAATATTAGTTGCAGGATCCTTCAGAATGTAATAGATTTTCGTTGTTGGAAACGACAGCGCGTTCTTTGATAAGGTTTTCCGGTGTGTATTGTTGATAACACAACCGGAAGTCACAGATCAAAGTGCATAACTTATCACAGCTTATTTTCTTTCAACACAGACATTGTAATTCAATGCGAAACTATTTAAATAACGTACGACTTACAAAGAAAACTATCTCTCTTGGATTGTGTCATTTTATTCTGAACACCTTTGCCGCACCAAGACATTATCCCCCCACTCCGATAAGCGGCCGTGACCAAATCGTTCAGGTGTGTTGTGTTAGTGCGAGTCAGTGGTGTATTGTTGTTCATATAGTAGTTGTTAATTATACGTTCAAATATAGTATCTTATTGTGACGGTTTGTCGTTTAGAATGTGTTGTGGATAGTTTTCTGTTATGTTTAGTTTGCTGTTTTTTTATGTAGTGAAAGATTTTTAGATTAGTGTCTATATTGGTGTATGGGTGTAGTGTGTTCTGTATGTGTATGACGAAGTTTGATTTGGTTTGTTTGTTTTTTATGTCATTTATGTGTCCCTTGTATCGTGAGGTACAAGTTTCTCCCTGTTTGATCTATGCAAAAGCTGGGGCAGTCGTTACACGTGATCTTGTATACTCCTGCCTTGCCATGTTTGTTCTGGCGTGTTTGTGTTCTGTGTACATCTTTGGTACACAAGCGCCATCTTTGGTATTGATTTACGTTTTACAACTAAATTTTACGTTTTTGTAACTTTTTCATGTTTTGCTGTCGCTCATTTTAAATTCAAAAGACATTTAGGTTGTTTTTGCTTCAACAGTTTTATGTTATTGAGAAACAAACATAGAAACATTGTTTACGTTTAACCACAAATAAGATAAATTAAGCAAACAAAAAAGAATAGATAGCCTAGTAACGAAGGCTACAAGGAAGGACTTTGAACAAGAATATAATAAAACGCATTAATCGCGGATGGAAAGTATGCACTGGTTACTACAGGTTTAGTTGGAAGAAAACGATGGAAGATTGGAGACTGAGTTGAAGTGTCAGAAAAGAAGTCCAGGTTTAATGGGAGACTTAGTTGAAGTGTCAGAAAAGAAGTCCAGGTTTACTGGGAGACTTAGTTGAAGTGTCAGACAAGAAGTCCAGGTTGACTGGGAGACTTAGTTGAAGTGTCAGAAAAGAAGTCCAGGTTTACTGGGAGACTTAGTTGAAGTGTCAGAAAAGAAGTCCAGGTTTAATGGGAGACTTAGTTGAAGTGTCAGAAAAGAAGTCCAGGTTTACTAGGAGACTTAGTTGAAGTGTCAGAAAAGAAGTCCAAGTGTACCAAGTTGATAAACATACAAACTAAAAACCAGACGGGACCAGCACACATTGCAAATGCCAAAATCAAACCGGACTACAAAATCTCATAAACATCTCTACGGGCATATTTATCATCATTAGCTAATGACCATTAGGTTAAAAGATCAATTTTGACATTAGATAACAATTTAAAAAAACACAAGCATGCCAAGATATCTAGGTTAACTTATCAGAATGTTTATTCTGCGATAGGCTCCGCCTACACAGATGTTTGTAGTTGGAAATATGTAATGTACTCGTGTATTGCCAAACTATATAGAGGCAGTGCAGTAGATGTTCGACTCAGGCGAAAATATTCTGAGAAAGACGAAAGTAGAAATGGCCCAATATATATATTACATAGAAACGATTCTAATTAATTCCAGCTAATTAGAACTTGGCAATAACCCATCTAAGGTTTTTACAACACATTTGTTTTGCATTTTTTACCCATCACTCTTAATTATTTTTTAAAAAAATCCAAAATAGCTCTTTACAATGTTACAGATCAAAAATCACTACATTTTTGTCCATTGGCGTATGTAGGATTTGATTTCAAAAGGAACTCTTCCCTGTTAAAAATTGTCTAAATAAATAGCTACCTATTCAAAGAACTAAGTGAGAACTGTTAATCCAAAGTGGAAATCCCAAGAATCCTCAGTGTATTCCTATAATTACTTTTAAAGTACTTATTCCTCAAAATTAAAAAAAACATTACTTCCTACTTAAAAAGGAAAATAATTATGTATTTCATATAAAATGTATATTTTCTTGTAGACAAACATATTTACTTCATGAAAACGAAATTTTTGTTCTGAGATTTGGTATTATACCGACCACACACCTACAGAGAATGTAGGACATTACAGAATGAAAATATACATAAATAAACCTTTACATTAAACTTTTACAAAAGTATCAAAAAATATTTTCTGAACAAGAACAAGGTTATTTTAAATGTCAAGACATGAAGCACCTAAAACTTACATTGAACGTATAAATCCTACAAATATAACTTTAATTTTTAATCATTCTCATTTATAAACAAATTGTTTAGGAATTATTCCACTATTTTTTACAACATTACTATATTACAATGAAAATATTGGAAAGAACCCCAATACCACAAAAAATAATTAAAAATAACAAATAAAACAAGTTACTTAAGATTAAACCCTTATGTACATTTCGATGCCCATGTCCTCATCATCAGAGGGTCTTATTACAAAATTACAATCTAGCAATTAAGAAGTTACAAACTAGAGTGACAAGGCTAGACAAGGGTAGATTGTAATTTTGTAATCAGACCTTCTGATGACTGGGTCATCGAAATGTTTATAAGTGTTTAATTTTAAGTAACTTGTTTTATTTGTTATTTTTGTGGTATTGAGGTTCTTTCCAATATTTTCATTGTAATATATTGTACCACTGTGCTCTTGGCATTGTATAACATTACTATATTATTATATTAAAATTAGGGATGGGCCGATTCCGATTCTCGATTCCAGGAATCGTCGATTCTAGGTGGTATCGAGGAATCGTCGATACTCGATTCTTCATTCATAAAAGTGTCGATTCCGATTCCTATTTTGTTAACTATATTAAAATATGCGTGTGGAGTAATTTATTACCAAACAAAATTTATTATATTTGTGTAGAAAAATAATTAATTACCAACTATGTCTTATTTATGTATTAGTTGATTTGAATGAATTAAATGATTAAAGTAAACGAAAATATTATTATTTATAAAGCAACAGCAATCAAGATCGTAACCATTTCTGGTCGTTTGACATCGCTCGTCTCTCTCTCTCTCACTAGAGTGGGTTCGATACTCTCTTTTGCTCTCTCTCTCTCACCCACGTGTCTTACTGCCACTGATTTATAGATGTCAGAACAAAACACAAAAAAGTACAGTAAAAACTCGATTAACCGTCACCGTCGGAACCGTGGCCATGACGGTTGAGCGAATAGACGGATAACAGAAACACTGTATTATTCCTCCGAAACTTAACCTTAATAAATTATATTATAGACAGATATCACTCTCACGGTTGAAGGTTTTGTGTAGCCTATTACATTAAAACGGAACTTTTAAAAGGTTTTGCCATATGACCAAGATGTTAACTAAATTAATTATTAGAGAACTAGCATATAAGCTAATATAACTTGAAAGAATCGAGAATCGAGTAAAGAATCGAGAATCGAAAGGAAAATTTTAGAATCGGAATCGGAATCGAAAATTTTAGGAATCGGCCCATCCCTAATTAAAATATTCCTATCTAGTTAGGATAGATCTGGTTGTAAGGAACGTAAAAGTTCAATGTAAAGGTTTATTTACGTATATTTACATTCGGCAATGTCTTATACTGCCTATAGGTGTAGGGTCGGTATACTGCCTATAGGTGTAGGGTCGGTATACTGCCTATAGGTGTAGGGTCGGTGTAATATCAGAGTACTTGTTTTTATTTAAAAAAGAAAATACCAACTAAAGTGAGTTATTTTTAACTTCTAGTCGCAGAAAATGTAAAATATTACGTACTCTCGTCTTTACGTATTTTTTTCAAAAAAGTAGTAGTAAATGAAAATTCAAAGAACATTTTGTAGAGACAATAGAGTCATTATATAAAAAAATTTACCGTACAAGAAAAATGTAAAAAAGAGTAGTTAAAGGGTAATTGCAAGAGTTAAAACTAAAGAAGTATGTAAAATCGTGTTTCACCTCTCGTGACAAGCAACTCCATTATAACCAAAACATCATTTTTCAGAGAATTTTGACGCTAGTAAAAGCTCATAAAAGAATGAATTATAGATGAAAATGAAAGTTTTAGGCCTCTGCTTTTCATTGGTATACAACTCATTGTATTTAACAAATATTAAAGTATTGTATTTTTTATTTAAAGATGGCAATGTCGAGAAACAATTAATTATTCCTTGGCCACTGTAAAACGGATTTTCGAAACGATAAAATATCGCCCTTGGCTTGTTTGACGGAGCTCTCAGTGTCGCTCCTATGATGCCGTTTCTGAAAACATTCTCATTTGCAGCAGTTTAATGATAATGTCTTGGCTTTATAGTTTTCTGTGTGGTTTGTTCGCATTTGTGAGGTCATTTACATTTAAATTTTGTACGTGGTCGTTTGGTGTTGAGCCTTATATAATTGTTTGCTGTTGAGTGGACGGATTTGTTTTGACTTGGATTTTCGTGAGGTGTGTATTTTAGATTTTCGACCTTCATGGGGGCTCGTAGACGAGGCACAGGGGTCGATTCCTGCGCATCGAAGGCGGTGCCGGATCTGTGACTATTGCCGACAGATGCGGATGGAAGGAGCGTTCTGCTCGATCTTTGAGTGATGTAGTCAGTTTGACAATGAAGTCATCTAGGGATGGAACGTTAAGTCCCGCGGCTATTACCGTGTTTTTTACACACGACGGGGAGTCTGTGATTAGTCTGAGCGTGACGTTTTGGAAAGAGTGCAGCTTCCTCTTTGAAGTATCGCTCAGAAGGGAGTACCAAGCGGGAGCTGCGTAGGTGATGATGGGTCTGATGTACATTTGGTACACCATCAGCCTGACGGACATTGGGATGGGGTTCACAGCTCCGCGGATGACAGGGAAAAGCTTTTGACGGGCGCCAATAGCCCTTCCGATGGCACGTCGGAGATGGGGCTGAAAGGTGAGCTTGTTGTCAAGCGTCACCCCTAGATACTATACTGTGGTTTTCCATGCTATGGGATTGTTGTTGAGAAAGAGTTGTGCGACAGGACAAGCCCGTTTGTTGGTGAAACAACGGCTTCAGTTTTGTCCATGTTGATTGCGATTCTCCACTTCCGAAGGCACGGTTGGAGAAAATCTATCGATCACTGCATGTATCGAACTCCAAAGTTGACATTAATGGTGCTATACTGAAACATGGAGTTGTCAGAAAAAAGTCGCAGTCGGACAGATAGGGGGACGTCATTGGTGTATACAAGATACAATAACGGCCCCAGAGCTGAACCTTGAGGCACTCCGGCCTCGATCGGACGTCGCGTGGAAAGAGTACCTTCGACGGACGCCTGGAATCATCTGTTGTCGAGGTACGAATGAATGAGATGTACATAGCATGGAGGTACGGGACTGTTTGCCAGTTTGTGAAAAATATCGGCTGGCACGCTGTGGAGTTTAATAGAGCCAATGTAATGAATACAACACTTAACCAAACGGCTGGAAGAATCATCACATTGAATAGCCTGCACGGCGCTCTGGATTCGCATAAACTGAACGATAGATCTATATCAAGCGATTATTTGCAATGTATTGGCAGCAGTTCAGCTGTAAACTCACAACAGACCAACATCTATCTTGTTGTGCAAACAAACTTTGATTACAAGACAATTCCAAAATGGCGACTGATCGAGTGCAATACATACCGGCCTACATATTTCTGGTCATGTAAATCACGTGCAAGATTGATTTCACGCCGGCAATGTCACGGCTTCAGAACGGTTACAGCATATACAGTTACCCAGCTGGGGAGATTGCTGCATAGTTTCGCAGAGAACCGTTAGGGTCGCTGCTTTCTCCGTCCAGTACGGAATAATGTTTATGGGCTTTACGTCTGCCAAATCTAGTTTTCCCTTGGAACTGTTAATCGCGTTTTCACTTTGTCCCAGTAAAAGGATAAAAGGGAAATTTTGTTAATAGAAACAGCTTGTTTACTTTTATATTTGCGTCAGCTGAACGACCACCCGCATGTAATTTATTTTAGCAACGTATTACCATTACATTCTCAACAAAATATTGGTTTTTATACATTTATATCGAGGCTTCTCGGCACCGCAGATACTCTGCCTACCAGCATATCCTGGAACTCAGCGACTGTACTGGATCCCCTCTCATCTTCTGGCCCCAACTAAGAGTCTTGTTGAATACCCCATAACGCATTACCCTAACGTAACTTCTTTCCTCATCGTCCACCTACCCCTACATCAACCATTAAACCATAAGTGCAGCATTGCAATTAAGTAGTCGTAGCCTACAAAATACGTAGGCTGTTATTTTTTGAAGTTTTGTTACGTTTTGTAAATTATTGAAAAGATAATTGAGAAAACAGAAAGAAATAATATAATTAAATTAAAAAGGTCAGTCAAGCATAACTGCCGTTGATTTATTTATTATTTTTATTTATTTATTTAGCCAACGCCCGTCCGTGGCTGTTGGGTCATTCGACGCCGAGCCTCCCAGTATCGTATCGTCAGGTCGTCGGGTAGAAGGTCGAGTTCAGGGCAGTGCTGCAGGTGATCGCCATCCATTCTTATTGTGTTACATAAGGGGCAGATGCCATTCTCAGCCAAACCAATGCGATAAAGGTGTGCTTGGAGATAATCATGGCCAGTGGTAAGACGGAATCTGGCGACAGCTTCAGCTCTCTCCAGGTGCGATGGAATTGGTCCCACCGTTGCAAGGCACTCAAATACCTGCCGTTGATAAAATAAGCTTGTCCACCGCATAGATATCTAGCTCGACTTAAACACAAAAACACCCTTTCATCATTCGAAAGAGCTTATCCTTAAGCCAATCTGAATTTTTATAATGCTAGCCCTAACACAGAAATACATCTCCTATCCCGTATTCCTACACACAATCAGTGTAAATGCCAGACGATGCAAAACGTCGGCAACCAATAATCCCCTTTTTTCTGACAGACACATAAACCCAGAATCGATACCATTAAAGCTAGAAACCTGAGATTCTGAGGTTACATCCGTTTCATGATGTAGACACTAAAAATTAGTACAATTTTAATATCAACGGGTAAAATATGAAACTATTCGAAACAAGTAATAGTCTATATTTAATTTGTTTAAAAGTCAATTCCTACTGAAGTCGGCAAATAAAAATTTTATTTTAATTACTTATTTTATTTTATACTTACAATTATTATAAATATTTATGCACATATGGCATAATCAGAATATTAGGTGGCAAAATAGAAAACGAATTTCTTTGAAATTTTCTATTTTCCTCTCTATACAGTGTATGGTGTTGGACTATTATTTTTGTTTGTTACTATTTATTCGTTTCTAATTTATAAAGCTAATGGTGGTATATAACTTATCATTCTATCCACCTCTTGTAATGCTTCATTATTGCAAGGCACCTTTCTCTTATACACAATTGCATATGCATCCTTAAGTAATTGATTTCTTGCTATGGGAAAGTTGGCTCAGTGCCAAAATGCTGGATTTCAACAATGAAATTACTCAGTTCGAATCCGATCGAGACACAAAGTTTTTTAAATTCAATTAATGAATAAATATTTGAACAAAAGTTATTAACGCCAATTGTCAACCACTATGGGTTAAAAAACGTATTTGAACTAGATTGGTTAATAAAAACCATTGATAACTTGTACAAGATATGTATAAGGAGAGTGTGAGCTAATGTAAAAAATTGAAAAAAACTTTTAGAAAAGAAATACTCAAGGATTGTACCTTTTTTAAAAAAAACACGAGGAAAACTATTTTTGCCTTTAGCAAACGCCTTGAATAAAAGTGAGATTAATATATGAAAACCCAAATCCAAATTAAATTTGCCACAACAATGGCGGAAAAGAAACGGTTAAAATCAAGAGATTACAATAAAAACGAAAAAATCACTAAATGTAGAAATTGGTTAAAAAGGAATGTTTCGATTTGGTAAAAATAAAGAAATAATAAATTTTTAGAAATAGTTTCAAGGAAAGAGAATAGAGGTCTTTATAAATTGTTGCGGAATCATCCCTTACAATTTTTGCACCGCCCTATAAATCTTATTTGCTATGAACGACGCACATTGCAATCACAGACTATGTGGTTTATTGTGATTGTAGCTTCACAGATAGTGTGTGTGCGTGCGTGCGCGCGCGCGCGTGTGTGTGTGTGTGTGAGTACATAGTGCATATTTCTATATACTACCACATACTATTAGTCAAGGAGGCCTTTTTAAAGTGCAAAATTAATCTTTTTTAATTTTAAAAGTTAACAATAGCCAGTGTTATCGATGACTTTGCACATTATCTTGTCTTTGAGCCTTTGAGAGCTGCTAGAGACCGCCACCTCCTAAAGAATCTAACAGGGTTTATATAGGTCTTATCTTTGAGCCTTTGAGAGCTGCTAGAGACCGCCACCTCCTAAAGAATCTAACAGGGTTTATATAGGTCTTATCTTTGAGCCTTTGAGAGCTGCTAGAGACCGCCACCTCCTAAAGAATCTAACAGGGTTTATATAGGTCTTATCTTTGAGCCTTTGAGAGCTGCTAGAGACCGCCACCTCCTAAAGAATCTAACAGGGTTTATATAGGTCTTATCTTTGAGCCTTTGAGAGCTGCTAGAGACCGCCACCTTCTAAAGAATCTAACAGGGTTTATATAGGTCTTATCTTTGAGCCTTTGAGAGCTGCTAGAGACCGCCAACTCCTAAAGAATCTAACAGGGTTTATATAGGTCTTATCTTTGAGCCTTTGAGAGCTGCTAGAGACCGCCAACTCCTAAAGAATCTAACAGGGTTTATATAGGTCTTATCTTTGAGCCTTTGAGAGCTGCTAGAGACCGCCACCTCCTAAAGAATCTAACAGGGTTTATATAGGTCTTATCTTTGAGCCTTTGAGAGCTGCTAGAGACCGCCAACTCCTAAAGAATCTAACAGGGTTTATATAGGTCTTATCTTTGAGCCTTTGAGAGCTGCTAGAGACCGCCAACTCCTAAAGAATCTAACAGGGTTTATATAGGTCTTATCTTTGAGCCTTTGAGAGCTGCTAGAGACCGCCAACTCCTAAAGAATCTAACAGGGTTTATATAGGTCTTATCTTTGAGCCTTTGAGAGCTGCTAGAGACCGCCAACTCCTAAAGAATCTAACAGGGTTTATATAGGTCTTATCTTTGAGCCTTTGAGAGCTGCTAGAGACCGCCAACTCCTAAAGAATCTAACAGGGTTTATATAGGTCTTATCTTTGAGCCTTTGAGAGCTGCTAGAGACCGCCACCTCCTAAAGAATCTAACAGGGTTTATATAGGTCTTATCTTTGAGCCTTTGAGAGCTGCTAGAGACCGCCAACTCCTAAAGAATCTAACAGGGTTTATATAGGTCTTATCTTTGAGCCTTTGAGAGCTGCTAGAGACCGCCACCTCCTAAAGAATCTAACAGGGTTTATATAGGTCTTATCTTGAATTAGATACATATCTTTAACTACAAAGTATCAAGTTTTAAATACTCCTGAGAAGTTCAGACCACTGCAACGTTTATGGATCCTCCTAGTCAACCTTCGCCAAATTCCATCTAAAATACGAAAACCTAAGCCGAAGAGAGGGTTTCAGCCCAGCTCATCATCAGGGATATCTATATGCCTCTGCCAACACAGGTAAACAATTCTCAAGTCTGATATTCTCACTCCGAGTAGTTGGTATCCCTGAGGTTATCTAATTTGCAACAGAACCATTGAGAGGTAAATTAAATCCCAGTGTAGGAATAATACAGGTAAACAATTCTCAGGTCTGATATTTTCGCTGTAAGTAGTTGGTATCCATGAGGTAACCTACTCTACATCAGAACCATTGAGAGGTAGTTTTTAGATCACAGTGTAGAAAAAGAATCCCATATAAAACAAAATTAGTCGCGGCTGAAACAATATCGGTAAAATATTTCTTTAATATTTACAGTTTCACCAATAAAGCTCTTTACGGAACCAAAATCAGGTCAACTCTTGAGTCCGTTCAAGCCTTTTGGGGCCACGGACAAGCGGATTTCCATTCCGGCGAAGAAATGTGCAAACAATAAAGGCACTAACAAGACAACTGTCACGCGTTTATGCTAATTCATAGCAACTGTAAAATATTAGCATCCAATTCGCGTCGGCAAGCGCGACCAACTGAATTTCGTAACCGCAGATACAATGGCCTAATTATGTTATAGGTGTCTGGGTGACGTTTGGAAACCCCGGATCGATTTCACAAGCGATAAACACTGCCACAGGTGTTTGTTTGCCGTATAAGGAGGGCTGGCCAAACAAAACGTCGGAAACTGTAGAAATAAACAAGCTTATAGCTTTGTCAACGTTTGCGTATATCAGCATTTATCCAAGTCAGCAAAAATGCCGGGCTGTGTTATGTTTAAACTTGCCTCAATTTGCTGTCAAGCATTACTTCTAGAGGAGCATCCTCTATGGGTTTGGTCTTTCATCGCCATTCATGCTTGAAACAGCTAATGTGCACTGCACGAAATCAGGCGGGTGACCAAAAATGCAGCGTTGCCACATGGGCAAGAGACGAGTCACGGACACACGACAGACTAACAGCCCGATGCTCGAACTTGGCAACACTGTTACGGTTGCCAATTAGTACTCAAGGGTAAGCTACTTTTGACCATATCTCGCGAGGCCAGTTCCAATACTTCGCAACAGCGCTAAAGAAGCCATCCACCCGATTTCGTGCCGTGAACTTTAGAGTACCTAGGACGATGTTTGGGGAGGGGGTATGGACCGTATTCACTGAGCACTTAAGCAAGGTGAAAGTCAATGTCTCCAAGGGTTCTATTGCTCCATGGATTTGTCGGTGCACTCACCCCATTTTTGTCATTGGTTATGATGTTTTTTTAGTCCATTGCTATGACAACATTATTTGCTGAATTCCTGCACGTTTCAATGGTACAGCCTTTTTTTATTATCAGCAACTGCATACAATATGGCATTAGTCATCATGCATACGGCCTCGAATGGGGGGGAGAGGAAAGAGGGAGAGGAAGCAAAGAGGGAGAGGAAGGAAAGAGGGAGAGGAAGCAAAGAGGAAGAGAAGGATAAAAGAATGAGAGAGAGAGAGCATAAACCCATTTGGCGTTTTAGAAGCTATACTACTTCAATTAGAAATTCCACAAGCTCGTAATGCCACACCAATAGTAATGCAAAATTTTGGATTGCTCAACCCGATATATTACCCAATCAGTTATCACTTCGTCTACCTATATGTTGAAGTTAAAAGCCACACAAAGTCTGAGCACAGTCTGCTATGTTTCACAAACCGGACACTGTTTTAGTTCTTTCAAACAGCTGATTCTAAAGATTAGTACCAATAAGCTGTATATAATTACTCATTGTTTAAGGTGACCATGAGTGTTAATATTTCCTTCAAGTGATAAAAAGACTTTATGTTCAGACATATATTTTCTTCCTTCAAGTGATAAAAAGACTTTATGTTCAGACATATATTTTCATTATAACGATGCGCCCCCTCACTAAGGTGACCGACTACATGATAGGATACTATTTGTATATGTAACACCACCTACAGTAATTGCATGAATTTACAAAATAATTGAATTTTATTATTGTTTTAGTTTAATTATTCAGTTACAAAAAATGATATTGTTATAGTTAATCCCAGGCAGCTAATTGATCTATTGGGTAGTGCACTTAACTATTAACCTTAAGGTCCTGGGTTCAAGTCCCAGTAGCGCCAAAGAATTTGTTTGCTTTTTCAGACTGCAGATCAAATCAGCGTGTAAAAATGAAGACTATGGACACACCTAAAGTAAAAATGGGAGGAAAAATGAAGACTATGGACAAACCTAAAGTAGCAATGGGAGGGAAAATGAAGACTATGGACAAACCTAAAGTAGCAATGGGAGGGAAAATGAAGACTATGGACAAACCTAAAGTAGCAATGGGAGGGAAAATGAAGACTATGGACAAACCTAAAGTAGCAATGGGAGGGAAAATGAAGACTATGGACAAACCTAAAGTAGCAATGGGAGGAAAAATGAAGACTATGGACAAACCTAAAGTAGCAATGGGAGGGAAAATGAAGACTATGGACAAACCTAAAGTAGCAATGGGAGGGAAAATGAAGACTATGGACAAACCTAAAGTAGCAATGGGAGGGAAAATGAAGACTATGGACAAACCTAAAGTAGCAATGGGAGGGAAAATGAAGACTATGGACAAACCTAAAGTAGCAATGGGAGGGAAAATGAAGACTATGGACAAACCTAAAGTAGCAATGGGAGGGAAAATGAAGACTATGGACAAACCTAAAGTAGCAATGGGAGGGAAAATGAAGACTATGGACAAACCTAAAGTAGCAATGGGAGGGAAAATGAAGACTATGGACAAACCTAAAGTAGCAATGGGAGGGAAAATGAAGACTATGGACAAACCTAAAGTAGCAATGGGAGGGAAAATGAAGACTATGGACAAACCTAAAGTAGCAATGGGAGGGAAAATGAAGACTATGGACAAACCTAAAGTAGCAATGGGAGGGAAAATGAAGACTATGGACAAACCTAAAGTAGCAATGGGAGGGAAAATGAAGACTATGGACAAACCTAAAGTAGCAATGGGAGGGAAAATGAAGACTATGGACAAACCTAAAGTAGCAATGGGAGGGAAAATGAAGACTATGGACAAACCTAAAGTAGCAATGGGAGGGAAAATGAAGACTATGGACAAACCTAAAGTAGCAATGGGAGGGAAAATGAAGACTATGGACAAACCTAAAGTAGCAATGGGAGGGAAAATGAAGACTATGGACAAACCTAAAGTAGCAATGGGAGGGAAAATCAAGACTATGGGCACACCTAATGTATCAATGGGAGGAAAAATCAAGACTATGGGCACACCTAATGTATCAATGGGAGGAAAAATCAAGACTATGGACACACCTAAAGTAGCAATGGGAGGGAAAATGAAGACTATGGACAAACCTAAAGTAGCAATGGGAGGGAAAATGAAGACTATGGACAAACCTAAAGTAGCAATGGGAGGGAAAATGAAGACTATGGACAAACCTAAAGTAGCAATGGGAGGGAAAATCAAGACTATGGGCACACCTAATGTATCAATGGGAGGAAAAATCAAGACTATGGACACACCTAAAGTAGCAATGGGAGGGAAAATGAAGACTATGGACAAACCTAAAGTAGCAATGGGAGGGAAAATGAAGACTATGGACAAACCTAAAGTAGCAATGGGAGGGAAAATGAAGACTATGGACAAACCTAAAGTAGCAATGGGAGGGAAAATGAAGACTATGGGCACACCTAATGTATCAATGGGAGGAAAAATGAAGACTATGGACAAACCTAAAGTAGCAATGGGAGGGAAAATGAAGACTATGGGCAAACCTAAAGTAGCAATGGGAGGGAAAATGAAGACTATGGACAAACCTAAAGTAGCAATGGGAGGGAAAATGAAGACTATGGGCAAACCTAAAGTAGCAATGGGAGGGAAAATGAAGACTATGGACAAACCTAAAGTAGCAATGGGAGGGAAAATGAAGACTATGGGCAAACCTAAAGTAGCAATGGGAGGGAAAATGAAGACTATGGACAAACCTAAAGTAGCAATGGGAGGGAAAATGAAGACTATGGACAAACCTAAAGTAGCAATGGGAGGGAAAATGAAGACTATGGACAAACCTAAAGTAGCAATGGGAGGGAAAATGAAGACTATGGGCATACCTAATGTATCAATGGGAGGAAAAATCAAGACTATGGACACACCTAAAGTAGCAATGGGAGGGAAAATGAAGACTATGGACAAACCTAAAGTAGCAATGGGAGGGAAAATGAAGACTATGGGCATACCTAATGTATCAATGGGAGGAAAAATCAAGACTATGGACACACCTAAAGTAGCAATGGGAGGGAAAATGAAGACTATGGGCATACCTAATGTATCAATGGGAGGAAAAATCAAGACTATGGACACACCTAAAGTAGCAATGGGAGGGAAAATGAAGACTATGGGCATACCTAATGTATCAATGGGAGGAAAAATCAAGACTATGGACACACCTAAAGTAGCAATGGGAGGGAAAATGAAGACTATGGACAAACCTAAAGTAGCAATGGGAGGGAAAATGAAGACTATGGGCATACCTAAAGTAGCAATGGGAGGGAAAATGAAGACTATGGACAAACCTAAAGTAGCAATGGGAGGGAAAATGAAGACTATGGACAAACCTAAAGTAGCAATGGGAGGGAAAATGAAGACTATGGGCATACCTAAAGTAGCAATGGGAGGGAAAATGAAGACTATGGACAAACCTAATGTATCAATGGGAGGAAAAATCAAGACTATGGACACACCTAAAGTAGCAATGGGAGGGAAAATGAAGACTATGGACAAACCTAAAGTAGCAATGGGAGGGAAAATGAAGACTATGGGCATACCTAAAGTAGCAATGGGAGGGAAAATGAAGACTATGGGCATACCTAATGTATCAATGGGAGGAAAAATCAAGACTATGGACACACCTAAAGTAGCAATGGGAGGGAAAATGAAGACTATGGACAAACCTAAAGTAGCAATGGGAGGGAAAATGAAGACTATGGGCATACCTAAAGTAGCAATGGGAGGGAAAATGAAGACTATGGACAAACCTAAAGTAGCAATGGGAGGGAAAATGAAGACTATGGACAAACCTAAAGTAGCAATGGGAGGGAAAATGAAGACTATGGGCATACCTAAAGTAGCAATGGGAGGGAAAATGAAGACTATGGACAAACCTAAAGTAGCAATGGGAGGGAAAATGAAGACTATGGACAAACCTAAAGTAGCAATGGGAGGGAAAATGAAGACTATGGGCATACCTAAAGTAGCAATGGGAGGGAAAATGAAGACTATGGACAAACCTAATGTATCAATGGGAGGAAAAATCAAGACTATGGACACACCTAAAGTAGCAATGGGAGGGAAAATGAAGACTATGGACAAACCTAAAGTAGCAATGGGAGGGAAAATGAAGACTATGGGCATACCTAAAGTAGCAATGGGAGGGAAAATGAAGACTATGGGCATACCTAATGTATCAATGGGAGGAAAAATCAAGACTATGGACACACCTAAAGTAGCAATGGGAGGGAAAATGAAGACTATGGACAAACCTAAAGTAGCAATGGGAGGGAAAATGAAGACTATGGGCATACCTAAAGTAGCAATGGGAGGGAAAATGAAGACTATGGACAAACCTAAAGTAGCAATGGGAGGAAAAATCAAGACTATGGACACACCTAAAGTAGCAATGGGAGGGAAAATGAAGACTATGGACAAACCTAAAGTAGCAATGGGAGGGAAAATGAAGACTATGGACACACCTAAAGTAGCAATGGGAGGGAAAATGAAGACTATGGGCAAACCTAAAGTAACAATGGGGATAAAATGAAGACTATGGACACACCTAAAGTAGCAATGGGAGGGAAAATGAAGACTATGGACACACCTAAAGTAGCAATGGGAGGGAAAATGAAGACTATGGACAAACCTAAAGTAGCAATGGGAGGGAAAATGAAGACTATGGACAAACCTAAAGTAGCAATGGGAGGGAAAATGAAGACTATGGACAAACCTAAAGTAGCAATGGGAGGGAAAATGAAGACTATGGACAAACCTAAAGTAGCAATGGGAGGGAAAATCAAGACTATGGACACACCTAAAGTAGCCATGGGAGGGAAAATGAAGACTATGGACAAACCTAAAGTAACAATGGGGATAAAATGAAGACTATGGACACACCTAAAGTAGCAATGGGGATAAAATGAAGACTATGGACACACCTAAAGTAGCAATGGGAGGGAAAATGAAGACTATGGACAAACCTAAAGTAGCAATGGGAGGGAAAATGAAGACTATGGACACACCTAAAGTAGCAATGGGAGGAAAAATGAAGACTATGGACAAACCTAAAGTAGCAATGGGAGGGAAAATGAAGACTATGGACAAACCTAAAGTAGCAATGGGAGGGAAAATGAAGACTATGGACAAACCTAAAGTAGCAATGGGAGGGAAAATGAAGACTATGGACAAACCTAAAGTAACAATGGGGATAAAATGAAGACTATGGACACACCTAAAGTAGCAATGGGGATAAAATGAAGACTATGGACACACCTAAAGTAGCAATGGGAGGGAAAATGAAGACTATGGACAAACCTAAAGTAGCAATGGGAGGGAAAATGAAGACTATGGACACACCTAAAGTAGCAATGGGAGGAAAAATGAAGACTATGGACAAACCTAAAGTAGCAATGGGAGGGAAAATGAAGACTATGGACAAACCTAAAGTAGCAATGGGAGGGAAAATGAAGACTATGGACAAACCTAAAGTAGCAATGGGAGGGAAAATGAAGACTATGGACAAACCTAAAGTAGCAATGGGAGGGAAAATGAAGACTATGGGCATACCTAATGTATCAATGGGAGGAAAAATCAAGACTATGGACACACCTAAAGTAGCCATGGGAGGGAAAATGAAGACTATGGACAAACCTAAAGTAACAATGGGGATAAAATGAAGACTATGGACACACCTAATGTATCAATGGGAGGAAAAATCAAGACTATGGACACACCTAAAGTAGCAATGGGAGGGAAAATGAAGACTATGGGCATACCTAATGTATCAATGGGAGGAAAAATCAAGACTATGGACACACCTAAAGTAGCAATGGGAGGGAAAATGAAGACTATGGGCATACCTAATGTATCAATGGGAGGAAAAATCAAGACTATGGACACACCTAAAGTAGCAATGGGAGGGAAAATGAAGACTATGGGCACACCTAATGTATCAATGGGAAGAAAAATCAAGACTATGGACACACCTAAAGTAGCAATGGGAGGGAAAATGAAGACTATGGACAAACCTAAAGTAACAATGGGGATAAAATGAAGACTATGGACACACCTACAACAACAATGGGAGGAAAAATGAGACTATGGACAAAACTAAAGTAACAATGGGAGGTTAATGCTACATTACCTTCCTTCTAAACCACAAGGTTCGAATAAGGCAGTTCTACCTTGCCTCTCTTAAGCCATCTTAATCAGGGGCACAGTGAGGGGGCTTGGTTGTTAACAAACTAGAAGGATTATAAAGTTTCTTTCAAACATTTTATGGCCTAAAACTAAAAATTTTAAACACACAATAGCCTGAGCACACAATCCTGCCACTTGCACTTTCTTAAAAACATAACATTGGAATGGATACTGAATGCAATTTAAAATGTTTATATCAAGAGTAGATTATATAGAAGTGCTTAATAGGCCACCTCCCCCTTCATTAGTAAATAAAACTTTATTCACTGGATTTTACACCCCATTACTAAATTTGCATTTACAAGCTCCAACAGTACATTACTCTCCGCCCAATAGTCTTACAGTTCCCTTCTCCTGATTCCACACTTTCTGATCTATACCCTGTATAGAATAGCTATCCTTCAGAGCGATTTTGTGTGGTCAGTCGTTCTGTGTATCTAAAGGCTTAGGGAGGAGAGGTTAAATAAAATTTTAATTTCTTAGTTTTGTAACAAATTTTATATAAATTTCAAACTCTCATAAGGAAATACAAATATTATAACTTCACGATAGTTTACTAAACTTTATTTAATGTCTGTTAATAACTATTACATTTTTTAGGTTAATGATAGATCACAGATCAATTCATGTTTTTTTAATTGCAATAAAAAATTTAAGTTGCTTGATGTAATCATCTTGAATTCATTGATTAAACTAAATTTAAAAATACTTAACTAAGTGAATACGTAATTGCTTACTTGCTTTTCAAAACATTTGTTCCTTTTACGAAGAGGATTAGCTTCGTAAAAGGAACTCACTTAGTTAAGTATTTTTAAATTTAGTAAAAAATTTGTAAATGTGAATATTTATTAATAGTGTAAAATGTTTGGTTTTAATTATGTCTAATGTAATGTTACAAATTTTAAACAATGGTTAAATATTACACTAATAAATTTTAGCTATTGAAAAGGATTTTTGGAAAGAAAATCGAAAAGTATAGCATTGTAGAAACATGAATTGATACGTGATCTGTCATTAACAAAAAAATTCAAGATAGTTTTCACGTAAAATTACTGTTACAACGCTAAACTGAAAGCAGTTTATAAATATACAATAGCTATAAAATACTGTATGTATAATTAAGTGTAATTTTGTTTAGTAATAACACATTTCATTAAAATTTTGTGGTAGTCTATTGATTTTCAAAAATGTAGTATTCCTGGTTCGCCAATAAGTTTAAAGATGACCTAACAACAGGTAAAAATATACAGTTTACATCTTATTTCATAAAATCACTATGCAAACTTTTATAATTTTGCAAACCCAAGGTACATTATAATATGAAATATGAACATTTTAAGTCAGTCTCTTACAATATTAATGTGATTCTGTTTAATCAAGCTTAGTCAGAACAGGAAATTTACTTTTCCAGGTATCTTGACTATTGTAGGATTAGTGACAATAATATTATATAAGTTTATTTAATAAAGAAGCAATTATAGCTTATACTAAACTCTCGCCATTTTCAAAATATTAATTTTAATTTCTAAATTAAAATCAAACAATAAACTCACGGTTATAATCTTTTATGAATAATAACATTTAGCATTAAATAAAAATAATTCCAGAATGGGCAAAGTTTTGCTTCATATATCGTGAAGCTGATTTTATTGTTGTTTCAACAGTCCTTAAAATGTAAATTAAATTTCAAAGATGTTTAGCAATTAAGTATTATCAATACTTTTCTTATCAATTTAGCATTGGAATTAGGTAAATCAAAAATCTCTGATAAGGACTATCACTGATAAAAATTAATTTTATTAACATAAAGGTGTGGTGGCAACTTTAGTTGAACTTTGAAAAATGTTAATAAGTAAAACTATAGAATCATTTTTCTAATACTTATTGTAAAATTAATAAACCTTCAAATGAGATTTTATATTCAAACACTCTATGAAGGATTTATACTTTTTCAAACTCTATAGTAAAACTAAATGACTTGCACAAGTAATAAAATATATTTTAACATAATTTTGTTTTACTGCTTAGTACCTATTTTTAAATAAATTAATGCTTTGTTTGCATATACTGTACATCTATATAATACATACAAGTATAAGCTCAGCAAATATTTATATTTATCTATATAAAATAACCTATTTCTTATGATTATTTTATTTCTTAATTTTTCATCTATGGCCTATAATATTTTATATCTGTATACCTTCAAGTTGAAATTTATTATTACTAAACTTATATATTATTTCATTTACTTTCAGTAATGGGTATCATACCCAGGGTTTGGTATATTAATAATTATTAGATAAGATACTTTTAAACAGTAAATACTAGATACATTTATGCAGGCTAGGAATTAAATCAAAACATTCCCATTTTGTTAAAACTTCTAGTAACTATTTTTTTTACGAATGTCCATTTCTACTCTCTAATGATAAAGCAAATAAAGAACTTGTCTTATGACCTTTTAGAAATTGGTTATTAAAAGGTCTAATTAATCTGTAGTGTTTAAATTAAGACAAGTAATGACTCTGTATTTCATAACAACCTTTAAAAACTAAAATGTTCCAAAGTAAGTTTCAAACAATCATTGCAATTTAAGAACTTACCGAACTAAAGTAATATCCAAGAATTCAAGAATACACTTAATTCTTATTTAACTGAACGACACTAATAATATTCACTAACACTTCAACACAACTGTTACAAGAGAACTGACTTCGCTCACTTCATCCTACGCGGCTCCATGCTCTAGCTGTTTTAATGCAGTGATACCAACCTAAGCGTGAAATAAACATCAATCATAAATCTTAATTCGTCTAATATCCCTACAAATATCGAAGCAACAACGTTAGTTTGCCTTCTCATTTTTTATGTAAAGTTTAAAACTAACAAATAATTTGTGATTTTGAAGAAAAATTGATTATTACAATAGTTTAAAAACCTAATAAAGCAAATTCAATCGGTACGGAATTTATTAAATTAATCTTAGAGTTAATTAAAGGTTGTAATTAATAATATTCATCTCAGATGCAAAGAATAGTTTTCAGTTTTTGTTATTTTCAGAATTTTTAGTATCAAATTATGGAAACACACAGAGAGTTATATGACAAACTGATGAATATAAATGTCTATAACTACCAGTGAAATTTTAAACGGTATTATAAAAAATTAATAAGTAGTGGAACTTACACATTTTTCGATCACACTAGACGATTTTCGTCAGTGTCTTGGTTGTCCGATTGGAAGCGTTGTTTGGCTGAACGGCAATCATGTTTTTTAGTACATATGTTGATGTATTTTATCAGAACAACTAGGGATTGTTACCGTGAGCGGCAGTTGTTCCGGAGCAACAATATAATTTGTTATTTAAAAACTTATTAATCACTTAACAATATTTTATGACTATCCGAGCTCTGAATTTTGTAAATTTGTGAAAACTTACTGAGACATAACGTTTTCGATCGCAATGTGGCGATCTTCTGCTTGGAGATGTCGTGTCAAGAAGTGACACAGCACAGGTCAAACACAATACAAATCCCACATACTCTTTGATACTATCGAAAACCTGTCTTTAAAGTTGGACGACAAATATAACATATTCTATATTGGACAAACAGGTCGCAGCTTTAAACAAAGAGTCGAGAAATACAACAGAACACTTACTCAGCATTTTACAAAAATCACATAAAAGAAACAGGACACAAATACTCAGACATTTACCATAACCTAGAAATCCTACACATCAACAAAGGACCACAGCTCAATACACTAGAACGATATGAAATTAACAAAAACACAAAGTACAAATATATTAAAGGAACAAACCCAATATAAATCACACACACTCTTTGATACTATCGAAAACCTTTAAAACCGTCACCACTTGACCCGACATCTCGAAGCAGAAGACACTGATGAAGATTGCCACATAGCGATCGAAAACGTCCTGTCTCAGCAAGTTTTCACAAATTTACAAAATTTAAAGTTCAGATAGTCATAAACTATTGTAAAAGTGATTAATTGAGATTCACTGAACGTAATGGACTACAAAATTCAAGAATAAATACTTATGTTTACCACATGGATTTACAATGACGAGTTGAAGGTATGTTATGTGTATGACCAGTCTATACAGTGATTTAGTGTGGCATAGATTATAGCACTGTTATTGGGTGGTGTGCAAAAAGTTTTTCGTAGCGTATTTTGTGCTGCCCATGATAATGAGTTATAGTATAGGCCTACATGATGGGTGTGAAATCAGAACATAATAATGTTACACATGAGAATGGTAATCTTTTTACAGATGAACATTCCTAGTATGCTACAGACTATCAGGACGAATTTGACGATGTGGAGTTCTAATCACTAAGATTTTGACAAAAACCCTCTTCCTTGAGAATACACAATGGGATTAGAATTCCTTAAAGGCTTAGTGAAAGTTTTAATGCTCATATTCTTGAAGAAAACACAATTGGTTTATTTATAATAATTATAAATATTTGAACAGAAAATATCTTTTTAAACATTTTTTGTGCATCCAATACTAATTCTAATTTTTCAGAATCATAAATACATATATGACATGAATACATATATGACATAAATACATATATCATAAATACATATATGACATAAATACATATATCATAAATACATATATGACATAAATACATATATGACATAAATACATATATCATAAATACATATATGACATAAATACATATATCATAAATACATATATGACATAAATACATATATCATAAATACATATATGACATAAATACATATATGACATAAATACATATATATTTAACAGTTCAAATACAAATATTATTTGGTTTATTGAAATATATGGATTGAATCCACTGACCCATAAAGACAATAGGTAGAAAACAAAAAAATATGTCAGTCTGTTATAGAGATATAAATGAGACAAGACATGTTTGTTGATTATGGGGTGATATCATTTTCAGAAGGCAATTATCATGACAATTTAATAAATGTTAGGTAAAAGCACTTGTACAACATACTCACAAACAATACACACGCACATTTACTGGCACAGATACGTCAATTACATCATAACTCTATACACAGGCAATACCCGACAATGCAAAAAACTCCTCACCTACACTAATAAAATACACCAACAACTCCATTTCACCTCACAGATTGAAAACAACCGATCCCTAAACTTCCTCGACCTAACCATAACAAAAAGCCACAAACAAAAACACAGCTTCAACATTTATAGGAAACCCACAACAGACACACTTATCCACACCTCAAACCAACATATTCAACACAAAAACGCTGCCTTGAGATCCATGTTCATTGGCTTAAAGAAGTTCAAATGGCCACAGAAAATATAAACAAAAAACTAGACACCATTAAATATTTAGCATACACAAATGGATAAAACACCTCAATAATAGACAAACTATGGCACAATATACAAAAAACACTAAAATTAAAACTAGACAGGGAAAACAAATACATCACAATACAATACATAAACAGAAGATCAAATAAAATAGCCCACAAATTTCAAAAAACAGGATACAAAATAACATACAAAACTAATAACAATTTACAATACAACTGACACCAACAACAAAGATGGACTACAAGCACCAGGCGTATAAAAACTAAACTGCAACAAATTCTACATTGGGCAAACAGGTTGCAGCTTTAAACAAAATCGAGGAACACAAACAGAACAACAACTCAGAATTTTACAATCACATAAAAGAAACAGGACACAAATACACAGACATTTACCATAACCTAGAAATCTTACACATCAATAAAAGGACCACATCTCAACAAACTAGAACAATATGAAATTTACAGACACATAAAAACACTTACTTCTTATTACTTACTTCTTACTTCTTATTACGAGCTTCCAAGGTTGGCCTCGATGGCTCGATGTCTCCTATACACACACTCTGCCAATGGCCAGAAACAACTTTCTTTCAAGATTCTGTCCAGGGTACACATAAAAACACAAAGTACAAACATATTAAACGAACAAACACAATACAAATCACACATACTGTTTGATACTATCGAAAACCTGCCTTTAAAACTTCCACCGCTTGACTCAACATTTCCAAGCAGAAGACACTGATGATGATTGCCCCATAGCAATCGAAAATGTTCTGTCTCATTAAGTTTTCACAAATTTACAAAATTTAAAGTTTGGATAGTCATAAACTATTGTTTAAGTGATTAACATAATCTAATGTTTAAGTGATTAATTAAGTTTCACTGAAGGTAATGGACTACAAAATTAAAGAACTTGTACATATGTTACACTTGCCTATAGTAGCACTTACTGTTTTCATTGTTGAAGACGGCCGTTTTGGGAGATATGTCCCATTGTCAACTCAGACCGTGAGTTACGGTCTGAATTAAGAATAGTACACGCCTCCGGAAACGGCTGTCCTCAACAATGAAAACAGTAAGTGCTACTATAGGCAAGTGTAACATATGTACAAGTGTTTTTAGATAATTTTTATACAAAAATTCTTTTGTTAAATGCAGATTTCTATAATATGGTCAATGGGGTATATGATCTGTAATAGGTTTGATTTTATATTTATATATAAACATATATACGTTTATGTTTTGGTATATTTTATATTGCTTTATAGTGTTGAGATGTGATCCTACTCTGTTGATGTGGAGAATGTTATTTTTTGTTGTCAGATTAAATGTGTGCTTAGCAAAAGAGGGTATTAATTTGCAAAAAGATTTAATAATAATGATGGAAAAATCATTTATTCCAATTTAAGATTTGTTTTAATGTAATTTGTAAAAGAATGCTTTAACAATTAATTATTGAAAATAAAAAGATATTATTAATAAAAAGAAGTTTACCGATCAGATATTTCTTTTAATAATAAATTTGAAAACTCGTGCTGGAAAATATTGTAATTATTCACGTTGCTTTGAGGTTTCTACAGTTTAAATTGGGTAATAGGCTAAATAACTAAAAGTAACATTTAAAAGAAAACCAAATGACTATAAAAGTAATTATTTCTTTTTCAATGTTTTTAATAATAGTATTTCGGACGGTACACAGAAAATCTATGATTTAAGTCTCAACGTTTAGAGACCCAAATTTAAATAAATTTTAATTAGATAAAAAAAACAATAAGTCAACTTTTGTAGTAGATAATTAGGAACTAGAGTGGTGTTTTAAACTTTCTTCATATTTTCTTTATTATAATTATTAAAAAGCATTAGGATTCAGGAGGTTCTCAGAAGCCAAGAGAAATCTTTTATCAATCAGTTAATGTAGCTTTAATTCGTTTTTATAAAGCCAATTACTTTTAACTCATAAACAATTTCTGTTATTGAATGTTGAACTTGTGATAAATATTTAATGCCTATTTATATGCATTAATGCTTTGATATGGTTCTTCTTCTTCTTCTTAAAGCTTGGGCATCAGCAAGTTCAGAGACATCATTAACAAGAGTTTTTGTTCCTTTATAGCTTTAGTTACCAACCTACTTCAGTTTTTTTCAAGTTGCATTATCTCAAGCTTTGTCTAGAATTGTTTTGAGCAATACTTCTATTGTCTTCCCAATAGCTACTGTACTTCTTCCTGAATAGCTTTCACATATTTAACTGTTGTTAGAAATCCCTTTCACAATTTATAATTTTCACGTGAATACTTTTTGAAAAAATTTATATAAAAACTAATTAAAAGTTTCATTTGACTAACTCAGAACATACTTAACTACCATACAGATCATCTAAAACACATAAACTGAACAACAAATTCTGCTAATATAATTACAAACAACCTTATTCCATACACAATAACCTCAACAAAGAATTTAAATCCGCCACACAAAAAAATTAACCGCTGCTGGTATAAACAGAAATTATCATTCAAGCACACTTTTTGACATACAAAATCACATTAGAAGATTCTAATCCTTCCTCACTAACCTAAAATAACTAAAAAAAAGGTCAGTCAAGGTCTGAGTTGATAGTGGGATACAACACCCGAAACAGCCATCCTCATTAAACGAAAATGTAACAGCTAGTATAGGCATGTATATCTCTAAGTATTTAAGAGTAATTAATACTTTATGGTATTAACTTGTCAAAAACCACTACTTGCTGATTTTTTCAGCAGACACGTTTCTCACTAGGTCAGCACATTATTCAATGCTGTGAGTTACGGACAAGACTGTTGCTCAGGTTCAAGTCTGTGGAGTATTTTTATTCTGTGGTGTGTTATTGTTCATAGAGTAGTTGTTAATTATATGTTCAAATATAGTATAGTAGTATAGAAAAACCAAGATGTACAACACAAACTCTGTACGTAATTAATACTTCGATCTGGACAAACCTGTGCAGATTTTATATTAGGCAGGTATACCTGTATGACGGAGGCATCAAATATATTTCTACTGCTGTTATGGGTTCAAGAATATTACTTTCTTCAACAAATTTAATGTTATAGCAGTTATTTTCACGTTGTGATAGCACTTCCTCCTTCTTAGTAAATTCATTTGATACAGCTTAGTATATTTCAAATAATAAATGGTTTGCTGAATTAACAGATTAAATAAATTTATGAAAAATGTACTGATGCAAAGCATTTTCAAAAGCAGCCATCAATCTCAACACACTGATAATGATCATTTAGTGGAATAAAAAATGTTTTGTCTCAATAAATTTACTTTTATATTTTTACTTATAGATGTTTTCAAAAATTGACTTAAAGTACAAGTTTGACAGATTATTAATTTCATTTGTGGTTTATTTAATAATAATAATCATAACAACATTGATAACCATGTGGTTACAGAACCAAAATTAGTTAAAAATAATAATTCAAATTAAACATCTTCATATTTGTTAATTCCATCTTCACGTGAGATACTAGTTTTTAACTAAAAACATTTACCTATATGCGATGGTCTACCTACCCAGCACACGCAGACTCCTCCTCTTGGCCATTGTTTTTCTCTGGATCAACACTTACGTACCTGTAGACAGCCAACGCAGGTAAAATTTGAAACAAGCAGATCTGACACAAGCCAGACCCTGTACCGCTGCTTGTCAAATTCTGCCAGAGAACCGGTCACTGGAATTTTATTTTAAAAACCTAACTTACTGATATTTAGGTCACTTTGAATCACTATATCTTGGGGAATATTTTATTTAAAAGCATTACAGCTTAATGACCAGATTGTAGGATTATTTAAGAAAATGGTTTGATGAAAAATAAATATAACTCTTAGTCGTGAGTTAGTAACAACCATAGATTTTTATTTACATAAAATATTGTCTAGTGCAGGAATTTTACAGTCTGAGTTGACAATGAAACACATCTCCCGAAACACCTGTCCTCTACAATATATAGTAGTGCTATTATAAGCAAGTGTAACAATTTATAAGTGTTTTTAGTTAAACTTATTATTGCATACTTAAACTACAAGTAGTAAACAAGAATACTGATACTGAACTTATTACAATGTGAGTAAAAACTGTACTAAGAAAACAAAATGGGAGTAAAGAAGAAACATGTTTAAATAGTGGTTTAATCTGCTTTAAATGCAACCGTTAGAACTACTAATCATATCTTATTTTTCTTGAAACTGGTTTTTGAAATATTTTAAAGTAATAATTAAAAATTCACATTAATTTTAATTTAAATTGGAGTACAGTAAACGTCCTGTAATCTGGCATGTTCAGGACTTGAGGGATGACGGATTACTAAATATTCCGGATTACAGAATTGAGATCAGAAAAATTCGAAAAAATAAACAAGACAGTACAAATAACAAATTTTTATTTTTGAAACAGCTCAAATATGGCTACACAAAACTCAGTGCACTGTTGTCTAATTCTAATCTGTGGAGTTGTTCTTGTTGGCAATCTTAAACAAATCACGAATGTCTGGTTGGTTTTTAGTTTCTCCCTTCGTTTTTTTAAAGTCATTTCTAAATGATGTGGAGTTTCATTATTTCAGAAAATTTTATGAAAGTATTTAAGGCATCAGCTGCTTGATTCCAAGTGATGTTGATTCAACAACCATAATACGTTTACGCTCGGATCGTTTTGCTGAAAACCAACTGTATAGGGTCGAATCAAGTTGCTTTAGTTTGGGGTTTTTAACGTTTGCTTCCAAAAATATTTTTTTAAATTTCTGATTCAATCATAAATTGTTTCTGCTTTTTAAAATTTTTTATTGTCATGAATTGTAGATGATCCTATGTTGTAATCTTTCATTATAACGTGCCTACTTGCGCCATCTCAAGTTTCTCTCAAATTTCCAGCTTTTGAGCTAAAGTGAAAGTTAGATGTTTTCTTTTTGAAGATAGGTTAACCTTAGGGTCCATATCGCTGTCAATAAGAATCTTACAAGCACTAAAACACAAAACTAAAATCAACTATGCTCATCCAACATTCAAACTAGTCTGAGACTCACGGTACAGTAAAGCAACGGTGAAAACTAAACTGTAGTGAGAGTGGGACACACAAAACCTGAGAAAGGAATGGGCTGTTTCCGAACCTATGATGAGGCCCATACTCGGCCGAAGGTGAGCTCAGCCATTTACGTACTTATCATATTTTTAAGAATTGTAGCTGACAGAAAAATTTTAAGCCATGCCTGTTCTTCGAATTAAAAACATATTCGTTTGATCACACAATTAAAATGAAATCAATTTTACCATCCAATCTATTTAATATTACAACCGTAATCATACTGCATTATACAACTGTTTCCCTCCAATAAACTGACAACATTGCTTACTTCGCAATAAATATTTCATGCAAATGTCGTGCCGGACAATACAATGCCGGATTGGAGGAAGTTTACTGTATAATACAAAAAAAATTATCTTCGATTCTTAAAAGAAATTTAAATAGTTTTAGTCTGAACAATTTTTGTCACAGAATGTTATTGTCACTCAATTTATTACAAGCTCAAAGACATTTTATTTCAGCTGTGAGCTCATACCCCTGTTTCTCCTAGTTTATTAGCCTAAACCTTCAAATAATTACTATATCTGTCAATAGATTACACACCTATCAAACACTAAAATCAATGTGTTTGTAAAGTTTTGATTATAACAGTGTTAGCATAAAGTATACAAAGGTTGTCTAAATATTTGTAGCAAGGGTATTGTTAATTAACTACTTTTAAACAAACAATCATTTGATATACTAAGAGTGTAGCAGATAACTAACTTAATACTTGTGTGCATCAGTCAACAGCTGTATAATGAATCTGTTCAACTGTTTATTGCATATAACATGATAAACTTAAATGCAGTCCACATTGTGCAATTAAACATGCAATTACAGTTTTCATGAATAACCGTTTTAATCTTTTGCAATTTTATGTTTTTTATCTACATATATATAGTTTATGTGTTTAGAGATAAAGCCTAATAAAAACAAATAATTGAATACAACTTCTTGTCATATAATATGGTAATATTCTTTAAATGAAATATTTTAAAACTTGCAGTTTTTGTGTTGTACATCTTGAGGTTTTTGTATAAGTTACACTTTTTTGTATTAATTTGGCAAAAAAACCAGGACTTACTGATTTATTCAACAGACACGTTTTGCGTTAGATCAGCGCATTATTCAATGCTGTGAATTACTGACAAGACTGTTGCTCAGGTGAATTGAGTTGGTGTGATTCTGTGGAGTATTTCTGTTCTGTGGTGTGTTATTGTTCTGTGTTGAACAAAAATACACCACAGAACATATCACACCAACACATCACACCTGAGCAACAGTCTTGTCAGCAGTTCACAGCATTGAATAACGCTCTGACCTAGTGTGAAACGCGTCTGCTGATTTATTCAGGAAGTAGTGGGTTTTTGGCCAAGTTGATACAAAAAAGTTTGAAATATTTTATTTAGGTTTTATCTGTGATTATAGAAACACATTAAAATTTCACGTGTTATGGTAGATTTATTTCTGTAGTTACAGGAATTTTGCTGTTTATTGCAGTAGCAGGAGATAGTAACTTCATATATTTACTCAGCTATCTTATCTATTATTTATTGGGATCTGAGATAATCATAAAAATAAACTAGGCCTACATATAAAATCTCAATTTTGTTTTAAAAAAAATAAAATGTTAGTTTGTTGATGTAATTTCAACTTTTGGACATGTAGTATACATAACAAAAAATTCAAATTTAAATACATCAAAATGTATTATCATAAAATAGGAATAAAATCACATTTTGTTAATGTGATATAGTAAACCATTGACATCCAAACTATAGAAGTTACGCTTCATAGTTTGAAAGATATTAATAGTGTAACTCGCCAAAACACTTTTTATTGTGCTAAATATAGTTTGTTATTGTGTATTTAGGATATAGACAAAGTTTAAAAGTATTTAATTTGGAACCAATTCTCAGTTTAATATTTTATATTACAGTAGAGCGTCACTAATCCGAAGCGTCGCAAATGCAGATCGTGGTTTCAGCACACATGGCACTCTAAACTAAGTGTTATCTAAATTTAAAATGCAACATACAATTTATTCAATCATGATTTAATTTTTTTAGACTTATGTATTCTGCACACTAACCAGTAACTCGTCTTGTAACCGGTGGCGGACTTTGCCATGGTGCCATCCCTAGGCACAATTCGGCGGACCCCACTTTGCGCCCCGTTCGCGAATTTATTGGAAACGTAATATAATGCTTTTAATTTTTCACCATACGAATCCGTTTTCATGCCTGCTCAAAGAAATGCATAGTAAAAAAATAATTAACTTTCAATAATGATGCGCTTTGAGATTAAAAAATATGTTGGTATTCATAAAATAATGCATTTTACGTTTAAATTAATTACCGATTACCATGCCGACCATAGTTTACTGTCCTAATGCAATAATAATAAACGTAAAGTACATATTAAATAATAATGTATAATAATATACTATATATTGGGCACTATATTTTAATGAAATATTATTTTGAAAATATACAAACATTACTTCACTTTCATATTTGTTGGTGAAGACAATTGAAAATAAGGACACTTTTGAGATTAGAAAGCCCCCCTGCTGGATCCGCCACTGATTTAACTGAGGTTCACATTATGACATTCACCAAATTTAACTAGGTACTATTACTATTGTCACTAAAACTCATCGGTACAAAAAACAAACGGCTGCCGCCTGCCGCCCCCTCAAGGCTACGCCCATAGGCACGTCCCTAATGGGAAGTCCGCCACTGCTTGTAACCAATCAGCAAAATAATAAAATTTATTATGAAACTTAATTTTTAGCTAATACGTCATATAATATGATTTTAATATTATTATTTATCTGTAATTGGAATTTGACAATTGTAACATAGCCACTTGTCTGTTTCTGTTAATTTTTCCCTGCATATCCTTTTCACTAAACTCTTGTTTTTTTTATGACCTCTTGATGTCCATTTTGTATATTTTATTTTTTTTTTTAAATTTTTTTTCCAGGCAAAAAATCTATTAAGGTTGCCATTGCCTAACTAAAGTTAAATTTTAAAACAAATATTACATAAATAAAACTAATCAAAATAAAATAAAATAAATGTTTAAAACTAATTGTAACTATCTAAAACTAAAGAACCTAAAATTATACAAAATTTAAACATTATTAAATAGATTAAGGTGGCGTAAGAAAGTGAGGACACGGTCGATAGCCGTGACATCGTCCCTTAAAACCACCTAAAAGATTGTAACAAATATACAAATTGGTCAACTCATCACAATCAAGCAGAATGTGATTGTGATGGTACTTTTACAAAACGGACAAAGTGGTGGATCCTCATGTCTCATCAACCATCCAAGCGTTAACAAAGAGTGGCCGATGCAAAGTCGAGTTACCACCACTTCCTCCCTACAATTCGAACGAACAGATGTCCTCCATGGTCGGGCAGTATTTTTTGTAATAATTTCTGGTTTATTTCATACCTACAATATACTATAAGCATTAAAATAGAGTATAGTTAATTAAATATCAATAATACGCCAGATATCTGTCAGAAGGAAGGTAAATGAAGTTGTTAAAAATGGTAGAAGTTAGGGGGAAGGTAAAAGGAGTTTTATCTGATGTTGAGATTAGGAGGCTGTCTAGATTTGGTGTACCACTGGTATGATAACTCCCATCTTCTCAATTCTGAAGGGTTGCAATCAGGGGGGAGGGTCTTAATTATTTTGGTGGTATAACAATCATTGAAAGATATGATGTTGAGACTAGCAGCGTGTTGAGCGGTTGGCCTGTAATTGTTCATGGTTCCAACGTCATGTCTGTGGCTATTCATTCTGATGCTCAGACCATCCGTGGTAAGGCCTATGTACTGTGCCGGGCAAAATTTACATTGCAACTGGTATATTACATTTTTGGATGTACAAGTATGATGACCCTGAATCTTGATATCCACATTGGTTGCTAGGCTATGGAAACTATTTGTTGGGGTGTGTATTGGACATGTCTTGCATCTAGGTCTATTGCACGGAAAGGAGCCATGAGGAAGTTTAGGTGGTTTTTCAGTACCTATATATATACTGTATATAAATAAATTTTTGGACTAGATAGGAGACTGACAGACTTACCTAGTGGCAATAGTCCAAAACTGCAATCTCTTGGAAATAAATAAATAGACACATATAAAAACATATCACACTATTGAAATATTTCGATCATACAATGATCTTTATCAATCAAAAAAGAAAAGACTGAAGGTTCACTTCAGTATTTTTTTTCTTTTTCCAAGATGTTGCAGTTTTGGAATCTAGTCCAAAAATTTCTAAATAAGCTATAAGCTCTACTAGAACTAACTTTATATATATATATATATATATATATATATATATATATATCACTTTCACTTATGTACTTAAACAAGAATCTTGTTTAAGTACATAAGTGAAAGTGATAAGTGTATACAAGAAAACAGTGTTGCATAACTACAAATATATATATATATATATATATATATATATATATATATATATATATATATATATATATATATATATATATATATATTACTTCTTCTGTTTACTCACATCTCCAAAAACATTTACCAAATATTAATGACACACTTTATAGTTTCCGGTTGATTTATAATTTCAATAATTGAAGATTGATAAAATTTTCTAAACCATATTAATCATGTTTACACTCGCAGAGATTATTGTTAAATAAAAGCAGTTGACTTGGGAATGTGGTACAACTATTTATTTACCTAAAATGTATTTATTTTAGACAAATATATAGTTCTACCTGACTTGCAAGTCAACCGCTTTTATTTAACAATTTCCTAAACCATAGTTACTCTGCACTATATTGCTATATTTAAAGGAAAACGAAGCTGATATAATTGTAAAAATTAATTACAAAATGAAAGTAAAGATAATTAGGGTAATAAACTACTCTTTTAAACTGTATAGTTTTATACATGGCGGCCAATAATATATTGTAACATCACATTTTTATTACGTAACATATTTCAAAATAACAAAATAAATTTTGAATTTACATTATTTTTTAACACAATAAGACTTTACAAAAAAAACAAACAACAAATTACCTTTAAGTGTGTAAGATAGCATCATATGTTTGATGAATAGCTGCAGCGACATCCAGCGACTTAGACTTGATTGACAGAGCAACATTAGTGTTCCCAGGCTGAACCTTCAATTCAATAAGCACCCATATTCCGTTTGTTAGTTTTAGTGATTGGTATAGCATGTCTTGTCCTTCCACATTTCGTTTGGCAATTGTAAAGACATTATTCTGTTGCATTTTCTGTATGATACCATCAGCATTACACTGAATGTTCGTAAGAGTGTACTGGACTTCGTTCTGTGCAGGGATATCTTTCCATGTTGACAGAAAAATACGCTTATCCATTTGTCCATCTTCAACAAAAAATACATTTATTGGTACTATACAAGCAAAATAAAATACTTCTAAGTGATTTTTAACAGCAACTTGAAGATTTGTTAATGGCTCCATTCGTTGTACAACTCCAGTTGGAGCTAATGGAAGTGAACATTCATGGGATACACCTGGATTGAGCGGTGAAATCACTTGAAGAGGACGTGCTGGTGTTAAACCAAAACTATTTTTATTCAACTGAATTGCAAAAGCTGTCATTGGTTGCATTGCTTTATTTGTGAAAGTAAAATCCATACTGATTTGATTGTTTTTCCTGGAAAATGTACCCCAAACCTCCATTCCTTTTCCTTTTTCAGCAGATAGCCACATTATTTTAGGAGGAGAATACATAGAAGGTGTTGGTGTAAATCCAAATATATCGCCTAAAAGACCAGTTGTCGATTGAGAGGCTGGTGTTGCTGATAAGTTCATATCATTTGTCAAGAAAGCATCTAAGCCTCCTCCAAGTAGGTCAACAGCTGGACTTGGAGTTGGGACTACAGTGGGTGCACTGATATCCATACTCAACAGATCACCAATTAACGAGTCTTGTGAAGGAATCACAGAGGCAACTTCACTAGGTGCAGCTTGTACAGCTTCTTGGGAACCCGATCTCACTGGTAAAGACTTTCTTAGTCCTCCACGACCTTCAACAAAAGCTGAGGGTGGTTTGTGATAAACCGAAGCTAAACTAGAAATATGGCATATCAATTCATCCAAGAGTGTTGGCTCTAAAAGGTCTGTTTCTTCTGATATCAAAGGTTTTTCAGCAAGTACAACTTCTTTCGCTGCAGCAGGATCAGTTGACAATAACCGCCAATAAATAAAACCGCGATCTCTCAAATCTGGATTGTCGGAGTCTTGAGTAGCTAGGCTTAGGACTTGTTGGACTAACTCTTGGGTATCTGTTGGACGTTTTAAGAAAAGTTTTACGATCGCTGTTAATAACTGTAACTGAACCTGAGTATTCTCATCATGAAATCCTTCTAAGAAACTTTCTAACAATTCATCAGCATTATCAATACGCTCTGCATATTCTCCGATAATCCAAATCATAGACGCTCTAGCCTCAGGCTCATCTAACGTATCAAGATTCTCACAAAGGGTGGATATTATACTCTCGTACTTATTAGGATACTTTCTGAAAATATCTTTAATTACAACAATAGCTTCCTGAACAACGTAATTTACTTTGGTCTGAATAAGATCAAGAAGCGTTGAAACGCATCGTTCTGCTGATTGTTCAACCTTGATTGCACAACGCCCAATTGCTCTTACGGCTTTGCGAACAAAATCTACATCAACTTCAGTGGCATACTCTTTCAATTCAGATAAAACTTGCGCAATATTAGCTTGGGACGCAAGACGTATCATAATATCCAATTTTTCTAACTTAACATAAATAGGATCGTTATATTTCACAAAGAAAACCTTCATTTCTTGTTTTAGAATATCAGGACGTTTCTGTACAATTAAATTAATATTGCGAAGCGCAACATATTGCACTTCAGCTTCTGAAGATAGTAAAGTGACTAAAGGAGGGGCTAATTTTTTTGTAAGAGTAGCAACAAAGTCATAATCAGAAGAAAGCATTTCCATGAATTTCATTAAAACTTTGACAGCTGAAAGGACAACAGCAGCATTTGCATGAGCAAGACGAGGAGTAATACGTTCACATATGCTTTGAGCTTCTCTATCGTCCTTAGGGTTATAGTTGGCTAGCGAATCTAAAATAAACACTTGCCCCCACTCAGTGCACTCATTGAGGGCTGTTAGTAGTTTGTTGATGGTTTGAGCATTCATTTCTATTAAAGGAGTTCCACTCAAATTTGCTTCATTCATCTCTGAAAGGGCTGCAACAGCATTCGCTACCTAAAATGAAAAAAAAATTAAGTAAAATGTAAAGAATATATTCAAAAGAAACTTATGGCAAATGAAAATAAAAGCATTTTCAAAATTGTGTACACTGTCAACAAAATGTGTTACCATCAAATTTTAATTTCTATTATGTTTTCTTAAAATAGGTTAAAAATATTTTCAAAACATAGCACTGAATAATTACTCTGTATTTCCTTAAGCTGTCTATTGTTCTGTTCCTCTTGGAACAATAACGTAGATACTATTTTGGGAAGTATTTTTACTCACAATTTGAATTGTGTTTTAGCAAGTTATTATTCTCTTGAATTTTGTAGTCCATTACATTCGGTGCAAATTAATTCACTTTTACATTAATTTATGACTATCCGAACTTTAAAATTTATAAATTTGTAATAACTTACTGAAACAGAACGTTTTTGACCGCTCCGTCGCGATCTTCATCAGTGTCTTCTACTTGGAGTTGTTAGGTTAAGCCGTGATGGTTTTAAAGTCAGGTTTTCAATAGTATCAAAGAGTATGAGTGATTTTTATTGAGTTTATTTGTTTAATATGTTTGTATTTTCTGTTTTTGTAAATTTCATATTGTTTTAGTGTGTTGGGATGTGGTCCTTTTTTGTTGATGTGTAAGTTTTCTAGGTTATGGTAAATGTCTGTGTATTTGTGTCCTGTTTCTTTTATATGACTGTAAATTGTTGAGTTAGTGATCTGTGTGTGTTCCTCGACTCTTTGTTTGAAGCTGCGACCTGTTTGCCCAATGTAGAATTTGTTGCACTTTAGTTTGTATATGCCTGGTGCTTGTAATTTATCTTTGTTGTTGGTGCTGTGTTGTATTTCGTATTGCAAATTGTTATTAGTTTTGTATGCTATTTTGTATCCTGTTTTTTGAAATTTTTGGGCTGTATTATTTGAAGTTCTGTTTATGTATGGTATTGTGATGTATTTGTTTTCCGTGCCTGTAGTGTTAATTTTAGCGTGTTTTTGTATATCGTGGCATAGTTTGTCTATTATTGTGGTGTTCCATCCATTTGTGTATTTTAAATATTTAATGATGTCTAGTACTTTGTTCTAAACGGGACACAAATACACAGACATTTACCATAACCTAGAAATCCTACACACTAGAAAAATATGAAATTTACAAACACACAAAAACAGTTTTGAAGAATTTGTCATACAATACAGCAAACTTAATATTTATACTATATGATCAAAAACAGAACCACAAGTGGGGTTTCAAAATGTCTTTTTTTTTAATTACAAAATATATGGGGCCTAAAAACATCACAAATTATTTTTAATAAACCTAAGCTCTAAAATTCACACATAAAACGGCTATGAATTCTTATTCCTATTATTTTAAATTTAGAGATAAGTTTGGAAAGTTTTGATACATTAATATAGCTAAAAAAATGTCTAAAGAAAATTGTACAACTAAAAATTTATGTAAAGTTAAGAAAGTCTCATACGAAGGGAATCAGTATCAACCAGTCATAGTAAATTTATTTTTCACCAAGATTTGGCTTCATGCTTCATATCTCAACCACAGGTTTATTGCCTGCCTTCACACTTCACACTTGTGTCAGATTAATAAAAATATTTTGGGGGGCTTGTGGGAAAGGGGAGAAGGCCCCCAGCGTCTAAAAATTATCTATGAAATATGGTAGCTAAGGTGTAAACTCTAAACGCCTTCTATCTGAGGGAAATAGTTATACCTTTACTATGTGGCACTACACAATCATCAATTAACATTGTTCCCATATATTGCCATATAAAACACCTATTTATTACATTGTCAGTGGGCGTATTTATTAATGATTATAGAATGATATTATAGCAATTAATATGGGTTTGCAACATTTTCTACTAATTAATTAGTAGATTTAAATCACAGACGAACTAATAAATGCAAACAAGGCATTTTATTTTACAATTATAGTTAATTATAATTTTGAACTTTAAAGTTTATAAAAACTTACTGAGACAGAACATTTTTGATTGATATGTGGTGATCAGTGTCTCTGTCTAATATGATTTGAAGTTTCAGTTCATTGGCATAGCCTATGGTTCAGTGAGACTTTATTTTTCTATAAAGTTTTAATACTTTTATGTAAATGATTTCCGATTTTTGTTTAGTGATTGTTGCTGCTTTTAGGTTAATGATAATGTTTATTTTTGCGTATGTGGGTGTTAGGTTATGAATTAGGCATTATTTGTTTGATTGTATGTGAAATGTATGATACACTGATAAAGATCACCACATAGTGATCAAAAACGTTCTGCCTCAGTAAATTTTTACAAATTTAAAAAATTTAAAGTTTGGATAGTCATAAACTAATGATAAAGTGATTAATTAATATTCACCACTACATGGTGCTAATAGTGCATTGTTAAAGTTTATTTCTTTTTAAATGTGTAACTTTTTTGAAGTAAACAGCAAGTTTAATTGCAAGGCATTTTGTGATAAAGCCGAAATGTTAAATTAGTAACGTTTTATGTGTGCTGTGAAAGAGGTAAAATTGGTATTTTCCAAAATTTAAAATTTTTTAGGAATGAGCAGTAGTTTTTATAATTTTTTTTGTATTCTTAATGGTTTTCTGCATTGCCTGGGATAATTTTGTTCACTAAAATTGTCTACGTGGGAACGGCAAATAAATACCAAAGACTCACCTCATTATCTAACTGGTTAATGTACGAAGTACCCTTTATTTTATGGATACCTAATATATAAATAAAACTTATCAAAATGTTATGTATTGTACATTAATGCATTACCAATACAAGATGGAGGCCACTTGCTAATCAGTTATGTACAAGTCCAAACTCTTAACTTACATTAGTAATAATTGGGTTAATTGTGGGCTTTAGCAGCCACCCACAATATTTTGGAAAGTTGTTCAAAATCACCAAATAGGACGATATCCACAAACATTTTTTTTATTGACCGAGGAAAGTTACTTTTTTTTCAATTAAAGTAGGGTAAAAAAATTCAGTGCAGAGGCATAAGTTGTGAATGGGCGCAAAGTGATATAAATGTTTTGAGACATCACATTGCGGAGCATGAAGTTGTACATCGGTCACAGAGTGATACAGTGATGTCACGCATACCTTACGTGTGTAGAGATTTGAGAAACGTTTTTCTTTCATTTTTATGGGTTTTGCATACGTATATTTGAATATACTTATAAAGTCTCCAGGTAGAATAGATTTGGTTTTAAACTTATACATTGCTATATACCTTTATTAAAATATACCTAAAAAGTGTCCAGTCAGGACAGATTTGGTTTTAATTTTACACGTTCCCTAAATGGTTATATGTATCAAATTAGAACTTAATCTATCCTGACTGGATACTTCATAGGTATGTGGTGCTGCAAAGGGCTACTTAACGTTGATGTTTTTCTTTTGTTATATTGGTAGTTTTTTGGGAGTAAACAGCAAGTGTGGTCATTTTGCAAGTTACTAATTCATAATAATTATGCCAAAAGCATAACAATGAGTGAAAATGTTTATTCTTGGAGCCACAAGTAAGGTATGTGTGTAGAGTTTGCGTGACATCACAAAACATTTGTATCACTTCGCGCCCATTTACAACTTATGTCTCCGCACTGAATTTTTGTACCCTACTTTAAATTGAAAAAAAATAACTTTCCTTCGTCAATGAAAAAATTCTTGTGGTTATCGTCCTTTTTGATGGTCTTGAACAATTTTCCAAAATACCGTAGGTGACCGCTAAAACCCACAATTAGAATTTTTATGTGCTTATAGTAGTACTTTTATTTGTAAAAAATTACACTAGATACATATATGAGCTTCTAAAATGTATTAAATGTATAAAAAAAAGATAATGTTAGGAATGGTACATAAAAGTATTACTACTAATAAAATAAATTTGCTTTAGTAAACTCTATTCATTTAATTTTTCGGTAATTATTCCGACGTGCGACTACCGCTATTTTTGTGAATTTTTTTTACTTTTCTTATGTATTTTTACGTCCTAGACACGAATCCAACATTTTTTTTTGTCGCTGATGCCGTTTATTTAAAATATACTTAAAAAACATAACCTAAACAACCCTTTATTGACGTACGACTAACGCTATTTTCGTGAATTTGTTTTTACTTTTCTTATGTATTTTCATGTTTTTACATATATATGTACGTTCCCTACATTTTTATGTATTTTTGTGAAAGTTACTTTATTTCACATTTTAAATGTTAGATTGTAATGACATGTAGGCCTATAGCGTGAACCGAGCGCGCAGTTGCTACAGCACACTGCACTACGTCTAGATCTGTAATTTTATACATTACTATATACCTACATTAAAATATACCTACAAAGTATCCAGTCAGGTTAGATTTGGTAATAATTTTATTCAGAATTACTATATATTTTTATTAAATTATAACCAAATCTATCCTGACTTGATACTTCATAGGTATATTTTAATGTAGGTATATAGTAATGTTGTATAAAACTATAACTAAATCTATCCTGACTGATTACTTTGTATGTATATTTCAATATAGGTATATAGTAAAATTGAATATAATTATAACCAAATCTATCCTGACTGGATACTTCGTAGGTAGTCATTCGTAGGTAATTCACGAAAATAACGGTAGTCACACGTCAGAATAGCGGTAGTAGCACGTCTGAACTTACGTCAATAAAGGTTATGTTTTTTAAGTATATTTTTAAAAAACGGCGTCAGCGACAATTATTAATGTTGGATTCGTGTTTAGGACATAAAAAATACATAAGAAAAGTAAAAAAAAATCACAAAAATAGCGGTAATCGCACGTCGGAATAGCGGTAGTAGCATGTCTGAACTTACGTCGATAAAGGTTATGTTTTTTAAGTATATTTTAAAAAAACTGCGTCAGCGACAAAAAATAATGTTGGATTCGTGTCTAGGACGTAAAAATACATAAGAAAAGTTAAAAAAATTCACGAAAATAGCGGTAGTCGCGCGTCGGAATAATTACCAATTTTTCTATAAAAATGATTTGTTTTATAAAGACATGTTGAGTATATAGCTACTTGTGTGTTTCAAAGTGAGGCTATGTGCATTTTACAAACCTCTCTTACAAAGCAATATTTTCAAAATATTCCATTTTTGAGGTGTAGGTCCCAAGTTTATTCTTTCACGTCCTTCAGAATTTTCTTCATTTCCTAGTAAAATTTTTATTGCAATATTTACCTGAGGAAACCAGTAATTACCAATTTACAAAAAGAATTATTACTTACCACCATGGGATTTGAATCAGAAAGAAGATCTTTTAATTGATCCAAAAACCCTTGGTCTTCTACTAACTGTGCATTAATATCATAGAGTTTTGCAACACAGACAGCTGCAGTTTTTCTTACATAAGGATCTTCATCTTTTAAACACTTTCTGAGTGGCTCACAAAGATATTCAGTAATTTTATCTACTCGAATACACCCCATTGTTCGAACAGCTAAAGCCCGAATTAAAGGATTTGGATCTTCACAATCTTTAACAAAAGTATTCACTGCCATTATTGCCATATCAGGTTGACTTTTGGCATAATTCATCAAATATAAATATACAAGTTTTTTAAGTTCCAAGTTGTCAGTTTGCATACAGTTTACTACATCAGGAAATAAAGCAGAAACGTCTTTACCTACTGTCATAGATGCTATCACCTTTTTCACAGCTTCACGTTTTTTCTCTTTTTTATCACTATTTAGTTCCGATTTCAATTCGAAAATTTCACCTTTTTTAGTAGTGGTAAAATATTTTGAATCCGTCATGTTTAAGATTGTCTCTAACTGTTACACTTCTGATTATTCACTAAACCTTTTTACAAAACTGATAAAAAAACAGTCCTAGAACTAAGTTCGATTTGTATAATTTATGCTAACTATTCTACACCACTGATATACCTGCAAAATTTATTTAATTATTGAACAACTAGTATTAAATTAAACTTAATTAAAAAAATGAAATTGACTTGTTAACAAACGAACCATCAGCTGTTGTTAACTTGTAACCACCCACATACACATGTCAAACATGTAAAGTAAACACCACAATAACACTAATTTTCCCTCTTTTCCCCTAGTATTAAGAGTAGTCTTACATATTAGAAAAATATTATTATTTTTCATAATTTAATATATATTTGCTAGACCACCACACTCTAGAGTAATTTCCAAGCCGTTGTTAAGAGTATTTTACAAAAGTTTGTGAGCAGAAATTTCAACCAACAATTATACTATGTAGCATGGTATAGTAAACTCATTCTTCGTTTGTTCTTTGTTAAAATAAAGAATGAATTTCAGTTGTTGTTAAGAACAAATAAAATAATGTTTTGACAAACTATATATATACATATATATATATATTCTTGAATTTTGTAGTACATTACGTTCGGTGAATCTTAATTAATCACTTAAACAATAGTTTATGACTATCCAAACTTTAAAGTTCCGATAGTCATAAACTATTAAGTGATTACTTAATTTATATATATATATATATATATATATTTCTTATTACACTTTTTCTATTATATATTATAAATACATGTATGTGTGTGTGTTGCTTTGAATCTTTAATCCATAGGTTTATCATATTTAGGAGTAATATTTATATATTTACTGTTTGAATCAATTTTTAACTAAAACACTTATAATTTTTTTTTATAGTTTTAGTGAAAACTAATAGCTCACGTGAAGATGGAGTCAACAAATATGAATAATTTTTTAATGTTTTGAAAATGGTGGAACTATTATCCAGTGTAACTATATTTTATTTCTTATTACACTTTTGCTCATATTTTATATAAATATCAAACAAAATAAATTTGATAAACTGAAATAAATCAATCATAAAAAAATACAACAAAATATTATATATATATATATATATATATATATATATATATATATATATATATATATATATATATATATTGACACATGTATCAGTCATTTAAAAAGTCAACAAAATATTATATATGTAATTATAACACTGTAATATGTAATATTAGTGAAAATATTAAAATTAAAGACACATTATATAGAATTTATTACTATTTTATTAAAATTTGTCTATATATTTAGATACTCCTAAAAAAGTATTTAAACTGCAGTTTTAGTGTATTATTATGAAAAAATATGATTTGGCTTTCCTTCAAAAGACATTTAAATTTTGTTCTCAATATTATAAAGCATATTCAAGTTATTACAGTTTTAATGGGTAAATATTAGAATAATTAGACAAAAAATTTCATTTTCTCCAAGTAAATAAATTTCAATTTTAAAAAATATGATGAATATATATAATAAAAGAAGTCATGAAAATTATTCTCTTGAAAAAACTATTGAAGTTCATGTACTCCTACCATATCAATGACATAAAAAAAGGTTCAAAAACACCTGGCCATTCAAACCTTAACTTTAACCCTGAAGTTGCTTAGAGCTGAATCGTTTTTTAACTTCACTTAAAGGTTATTTTGAGACTAAAAATAAGTCATTTTCAAATACCATTTCTTGTATATACAGAAACGTAGTATTATGTGACTATTATAATTTACAAATTACACTTTTGCTAATTTTTTTTGTAATTTACAATTAGCTCTTCATAAACAGCAACAAGATTTCGATATTATAATTTAAAACAACAGCAGTTTTAATTATACTTAGGTTATTTCTGTAATGAGTATTAGAAGTTGTGTTGAAATGTATGGGTAAGGAAAATTAAATTATATTCATTAAAATGGTATTAAAATTATATATATATATATATATATATATATATATATATATATATATATATATATATAATGATACGTATTCCTTCACGGATGGAAAAATATGATGAATAGTTACTATCTGGAGTACATCAGCTCATACTGCAGTCCATAAATTCGCAGTTCCGACGTGTTGTTGGGTTCACCTCGTCAATGCTGGATGAGATTCTAGCGAAACGTCGAAACTGCGAATTTATGGACTGCAGAATGAACGGATGTACTCCAGATAGTAACTATTCATCATATATATAGTTGTGAGTCATAAGAATGTATCTATCTGCAGCTTCATCTAAAAAATATATTGTATTATTCACTAAGAGAGATCGCTACTGGAAATGCACAACTGAAATGTAGCAACTAAAGATGTAGCCTTTGATTACTGATGGAAAAATTACACAACTTAAACATATTTGAGAAGTTAGAATCCATAGTTACGAAAAACAATTTTAAATTGCTATATTTGTGTTTTATTTAACTGGGTATACAGAAGGTAATCTAAACAAACAAAAACTATTACCATTCAATTAAAAACCTTAAAAATCTTGACCTTTATAAAAATTGAAATATAGAAAGGTAATATCAAATTAATAAAAAAGAAGCAGGACACCCATGAATTACAAATACAATCCAAGAATACGTGAAGATGAGATATTTTTCCTAAAGAACCATTTACAGGATTTTACTAAGAGAGTTGCAATTTTGGAAGGTGAATGTAAAATGAGTAACATAAAAATAAGACCATAAACTGAAACCAGTTGATTCTTCCTGCAAATTTCTTCTCTGCTAAGCAAATAGAATGTACATTTTGAAATCAGTGGTCATCATTAAACCTGAGAACAAAGAATAATCACACTAGATATGACATTGCTCTTGGTTCAACTCGTGAAATTCAAACACTGTCAACAAGTAAAACCATGACAACTAAAGTTTGAGATCAAAATGAGATTTTGTCTAATTTTATGTTTGCTAACAGGTAGTATAACAAAGATGAGCAATTTAAAACCGGTGAAGAGGAATTTTAAGGAAGGGCATACATAACCTATATAACAATGGTTATCCACAAATCACATGCAAACTGCTGCTCTACTGGAACATGAAGACCCACCACTCTAGTTCGGCTTCCAGTGGATTGTCCCTTGAGTTTATGACTTCTTATTACACTTTTGCTGTTACTTGCGACCAGACTTTTTGTTACCTAAAGGTTGTTAAATTGTTAACTTACACTTGGAGGAAACGTTTTCGTCTTACGACTTCTTCAGCCTCGTCCTCCAAGTGTAAGTTAGCAATTTAACAACCTAACAAAAGGTCTGATTGCAAGTAATAGCAAAAGTGTAATAAGTAATTAACAACCAGCTTGTCATGAACAGCAACAAGATTTCAAGTTTATGAATATCTGAACTTTAAAGTTCGGATAACCATAAACTAATATTTGTTGATTCCATCTTCGCGTGAGCTACTAGTAATCACTTACAACGATAGACTAGTCAACCCAACAATGATAGACAAATTATACAACCGCCTAAAAAATAAACATAATAACCCAAATATAAACACACAAGATGACAATCCCATAAAATACTTATCAATACCTTACAGATCATCCAAAACCCACAATCTAACCAACACATTACGAAAATACAACTACAAAATAGCTTACTCCACACACAACACTCTCAACAAACAATTTAAACCCAACAGCAAAATCAACGACATTTACAACACCACTGGAGTTTACAAACTAACTTGCAGTTCATGCCCCAGTTTTTACATAGGCCAGACAGGGAGGTCATTTCACACACGTTACCAAGAACATATAAAAGCACTAAAAAACAATAACTACCAATCAAACTTCGCCGATCATCTCAACTCCACAAAACACGACTACACAGACATAACATCTAACTTACAAATTCTTCATAAACAACACAGAAATAACCAACGCTACACAACCGAACAATACGAAATATATAGGCACTTCAAACTACACCCTACACACATACTCAATACACAATTACATTACAACTCACACGCACTTTTTGACATCATAACTCCTAATACACACAAAATACACCCACACCACCAAAATAACCCACCCCCACCCTAACCTACGTAAACCTTGAGATCAGTTACGGTCTGAGTTGACAAAGGGACACATCTCCCGAAACGGCCGTCCTCAACAAAAAAAGTAAGTGCTACTATAGGCAAGTTAAAACATTTTTTTAAAAAAGTTGTAAGGGCATAAACTAATGTTAAAGTGATTAATTAAAATAATAATTGGCAAGAAGGCAATTCAGCTCTGATGATACGGTTCAACACTTCTTCGACATTAACAGAACTGGTATGGCATGGGCACCCAAGGGAGGGGCCAAGGGGGCACAGGCCCTCCCTTAGCATGAGAAAAAATGAAAATTTATAAATAATTTTAATTGACAAGAAAAATATTATATGTTTAACTGAAATTTAGGTGTAAGGTAATACGAACGACAATAGAAAATAATATTTAGCCTAGTTGTAAATTTAATTCTCTGAGTCAGTATTTCCTCTAGTGAACGGACTATAAATTTGAAGGGCCTATATTTTTTCTAAACACACCATTCCCCATTGGATAAAATGTATGCTTTTATTACTTTTATTTGTGACTGAAGTATCCTGCTTTAAGAGCCTTATTAGACTTAAAGTAGCATTAAAATGTTAGCAATTTTTAAACGTATCATTAATTTTAAAAAATCTCAACGTTTCGCTTAGCGGTAAAATACGCAGTTTTTGAGCTGGCACCTTAAGCTAAAACAAAATAAGCGTTGAAGTTACTTGATAATTGATAATTATGGGGAAGTATTAAAATTAGGCGATTGTTTAACAATTTAACTTCCGTTTGTACAATCATAACAATAGTCCTTGCCCTCTATGACCGTTTCTGCGGCTGTTAACATCTCTCTGCAATAGACAGAGGGCATCACTATATTAGGATCGTTTGTTAAACAATAACTGTTTAATAAATAGGAGGGATAACAAAAAACATGAATACGCCCTAACACATAACTAACAATTTTGATGATTGTCAAGGTTTAATTAGGCCCGTCAGTTCATAACACGTTTCCGAGATGTCATGACAAGAGGAGCAGATTAACAGTTTTAGTAACATTGTCTTTATTTCGGTGTAAATACTTAGATAATTATATATAGCAGAATCAGCTTATAACAATATCATCCTATATATTAGTTAAAGGTTCATTTCTTTTGCTGTCACGGTCTCAGAATTTCGACCGTAGCTAGGAAATGTTCTTTGATTATTATCATTTTGTTGGAAGCAAAATAAAAAAAAGACTTCAATAGAAATCAATAGTACAGGAATCAAAATGTAAGAACGCCCAAAGTACTCGTCAAAAAATAATAAACAACCTACTACACTATGACATACAAAACACAAACCGAAACTTTCCTGGCCCCGTTGTATTTTTGCCCCCCCCCCTTTGACAAAATCCTGGGTGCGTGTGGGCACCTACAAAAGTGCATCAACCAAAATCGAGGTTATGTAGACAAATATGTAGAAAAATTATGTAAATACAATAGAAAATAAACGGTTTTTATAACTAAAAAAATATACTTTTAAAAAATGTTTCTCTCAACAGAGTATTGTTTTGTGTTTGTATAGATTTAAAATATGGCCAGTTAAAATGAATAAAAAACTAGATTTCCTCATTTCCCACGTTCTTAAAAAGGTTGTTATTTGAAATGATGAAATTGTAGTGGAAGAAAACAGAAAAACTGTTTGAAATTTATTTAAGAAATCTTAGAATTGAATCTTTGTATTCCATAGGCCAAGACTTACGATTCTGTGATTATAGAAGTAGTATCATCCTCAGTAAATTTTGGTTTTTAATAATGAAGGGATATAAAAATGTTTAAAAATCATAAAAAAACTAAATACTCTCTAATGGAGTAATATAATATTTTATAATGACTAGTTACCTACTACAGTCACACCTACCTTGATCACATCAGAGAAACAATTGGACAGAGAGTTGATAATTCAGAGACACAGATGAAGATCAGCATATAGCGATCGAAAACTTTCTGTCTCAGTAAGTTTTAACAAAATGACTAAATTTAAAGTTCGGAAAGTCATAAACTATTGTTTAAGTGATTAATAATTTATAATTCACTTTCCCTTACGATGATGTCGTCGTTTTTACTGAGTCTACGTGTAAGCCAGGGATGGCCAACTTCTTAACCCTAAAGGTCCACTTCAATTTTTTCATTGAAAACAAGGGTTGCACAACTAATTCCATACATACATCAATAAGCCAAATGTAACCAATACGTAATATTAAAATTTTAGTTGTGTTATTTAGTCATGTTGTTTACGCTTATCAGAACATAGTATTAGAAAAAAATTCTAATTTATTTAAATTTTACCATAATTATGTAGGCCTACCTACTTCACTTAGTGAGAACACCACAGCAAGGACAATTGTTCAACAATTCATCAAAATCAATCTGAATTGAAGTGGTTGCAATCTTTAACAGTTGAGTTTGCAAGTGTTGCGGTGAGTTGATTTTATAAATTTCATTGTTGAAAAGATGCACTCACCTTATGTGATTCATTGAAACTATTTTCCTAGCGAAGACACATAGTTTGGGACATTTCTCCTCAGGCACGTGACTCCAAAAAGCACCAGTTTCCAACCTTGTCTGAAAAGACGGGTCACTTTGCAAGTCACAGAGCTCTTATTGTGGATAGGAACCGTGTTCACCCTATATCCTATACTTTTATGTTTTAACATTCGTCTGGGGCTGCATAAAACCAGGTTGCAGGCAGGTAGTTGGCCATTTCTGATGTAAGCTAATGGCTTATTTTGGGAAACACAACCTTCTTTTAATTTTTTCCTGCCTTATCATGTGCGTTCAGTGGTTACCATCTACTGTTTAACCTTTCAATGGTTTATCTTTTTTAATAATAATTTTATTTTATTCATTTTTTTAGTGAGTAAAAATAAAGTACTACTTCAATAATAACAAGTATATAAAGGTTAATACAATTTTGAAGTAACAATGACATATTTACTTAGAGAAAACTGATTCAACACATTTAACCTCCAAATTTTCTGGAACAAATAGCTCGTTATGCTTAAACAGTAATTTACAATATGAAAAATATATCTTTAGAAAAAATCAAGGTGGCTAGACTTTGAAGGAATAACAATTCCTTCACTTTATTGCTTGCATGAAAAGTCTATGCCTGCATACATTTCCAAGGTATCTATGTTGGAAGACGGCATAACTGAAGTGAGCTTCAAAACTAATGTGGAATCATTGTACAGAATCTGGGTAAAACTATATTCAGGAATTCTGAGTATAAAATAGTTGCAGCCATATAAAACTATTTTAATCCTTCACGCTAGTTCTCTAATATTAATCTGAGTCTACTAAGGTATTCAGTTCAAAAGTCGCTGCTTTTGCAGGAATTAAAATTTAAATACAGTAGAGTTTCGATAATTTGTGGTGAATGGGACCGAGAGCCCTCGGATTACACGGAAATAAGTTTCTGTGCATTAGAAAAAAATAGGACTTGTAATGAACCATAATAAAGTAAAACACCTCATATTCAGATTAATGTGGCGACAGCCCGATCCGGATTTATTAATACCGGGAATAAAGACCAGTCCAGCTAATCGTGTCTTGAGTGATTTGTTTGCTTCAAGAGTTTATTTTCTGATATTTCACCCACAAGACTAGACATTTGTGGTTTCTAAGGGATATTTGTAGATTGTTGAAACTTACAGCGTAAATAAAGAAAGATATTTATGGCCCATTGACCTTCTGTCAGACAATCTAAACATAACTGATAAGGGCATTCAAACAACTGATGAAGTTAAGTAATACACCAATCTGTAGAACACTAGTGAATTGAATGATACAACAGAATGTGAGGAAGAAAAATACAGTATTGATATAAAGATCTCTTGAAAGAATCATTGCTTTTGCATGACTTAGTGATAGAAATATTTCTTAACTCCAGATTCATTTTCTTTATAGCTGTAAACATTCCTTGGATGTCGGACTCATTTCCATTTAAATAGATAAAATGGACTCAAACAGAAAAATTCTCGAATTTAACGGAAACTCGAAAAATCAGGACTCTACTGTATATATTTTGTGTTCACCAAATATGATGGGACTTTAGTGAACCCAACAGGATATGGGCACTAATTTCATTCTTGGGAACAGGTTTTGGAAACTGGTATTTTGGTACTGTGTATTATTGTCTATGAAGGAAAGAGTTAAAAAAATAACCAAGACATCATTTTAATAATAGTTTTATACAAAATTTGAACAATGACTACGGTTTTATAATTGACAAAAGACAAACAATAATATAAAAAACAATTTTTGTTGTAAAGATGTAAAACAATCAGTATAGTAATTACTAATATCTAGAATAAACAGAAATAAGAAATATAAAGTAAAATTCTAAGGAACAAGTTGTAATATACTCCACGATTACTTTCGTTGTAAGGTAAGAAAATAAAAATAATTTTGGTAAATACTTTTAGTAATAACTTGCAGAGTTATTGTTAATTTGAAATTTTGAAATCAATATTTGACTTATTTTTTTATTTATATGTCAGACTCACAAGATATATTTGTGTCGCTCCAAACAAAAGTTATAAAAAGACTTGGTTACTTCGCAATCAAATTACACAATGTTTTTACAACAACTGTAATTTACTTATTTTTCTTTATAAGTTCCAAATAGTTTTAAGTTATAGATAATACGAGTATTAGGTTCTTATATATTCTAAAAGAGACAATTGCTGTTTCAATTTTACACTATTGAATATTCATTTGATGTAGGTATCTGGACACTCATAAATAATTGTTTTTCTTTTAACTTAACCTAAAATTACTACACATGGGCCTGACTGATACAGAGGGAAATTTATTTATATGTAGTTCCCACCCATGTCAACCTGTAACCCTTTCCACTTAGGTACCTTTCTATAATGTTGTTTACCTTTTGTTGAGAAAGTAACATTATGTATGCTTGAGCTCTTGAACAAATATGTCTCTCAGACCCATCAAAGCATTAGTGACCCTAATGGCCATATCTGTCAGACTCATAAATAGTAGTTTTCAAACATTTTCGCTATAAATAATTTCATTTTTTTTAATACACATTTTTACTGGCCAATACTTTTAATCAACACAAAAGTTGGACATACTAGAGTAAATCTAGAAGAATTAGTTGATTTTTCAATTCCTTCTATTAGCTCATTTATATATATCTTGTACAAATTTTCAATCATTAATAAAATACGTTTTTATTCATCCAACATGTTCCAATACATTTTTTAAAACCTGTAGTGGATGACAATTGATGTTATTACAGTTTTTTAAAATATTTATTCATTTCAATTTTAAAAAGTTAATGTCTCGATTCAAACTGAATGACTCCACGTTTGAAATCCAGCACTTTGGCACTGAGCCAACTTTCCCGACATTAGAAATCATTTACTTAAAGACGTATATGAAATTTAAAAGACAGGTTCCTTGGAATAATGAAGCATTCATAAGAGATGGATAGAATGAGAAATTATAGACCACCATCGTTTTCTTAAATCAGAAACTAAAAAAAGAAAGTGGATAAATAGTAACAAACAAAAATAATAGTCCAACACCATATACGGTACAGAGTGGAGAATTTAAAAGAAATTAACTTTTTTTGACATTTAGTATAGTTAGTGGGGAGAAATAGTGGTGCGGTAGAGCAGGGGGATTTTAACTGGAATGCATAACACAGCAAATAGTTCCATTATTGTTTTAGTTTGTGTGACAGTATTTAGTATATCGACCAACACAGTATTTTTCAATACTAATTATGCCTCAACCCAAGACAAGTCTGTTCGGCAAAGGAGTGTCTCAGAAGCACAACTAAATACATTATTATGAATGTATTTAAAAACATATCTTCATAAAATTCCAACATGTCTTGCTCGGTAATTCAAGACCGCGAACCTTTGTGGAATATCTGTTCATACATTAAGAAATCTAATGAGAAATCTTCCAAAAAATTAAATTCTTGTAGTAGATAACGCGGCCGTTATTTCAAATTCAAACAGCAGAAAGTCAATAATGATGACATGGTTAAAAGAAAGAAACATTCCATGTTCTGAAGCAATGTTAAAATGTGAACTGTATGATTTAGTTAAAATGAACGAGTCACGCTACGAGGAGTATTATTTCGATCGCTTATTGGAACGTGAATGTCATAAAGTATTGAGACTGCCACCTTACCACCCAGGCTTGAATCACATGGAATCAATTAGGGGGAAAATGAAAAATGAGATTTCTGTAGAGAACGTTATGAATGACATTCATAACATGGCATTGTAAAAACAATGGTTGAACAGAAGTTAAGCAATATAATACGGATTTTTGGAAAAAATGTTGTGATCATGTATTAAAAATAGAAAATGAACATTACGAGACAGACAGAGCTATGGACATGCAGTTAGGAAGTATAATGATTACAAATGACAGTGACAGTAGCAGTGATGGAAAATCTGAGAGGGACAGTGAAGAGTCTGACACAGATGATGACATTGTCCCATTACAAATAATGTGTTAAACCGATATAGTCAATACTGTAACCAAAATATTTTTAGTGAATTTTTTGGTTTCTCTGTAACATAGGTTTATATAGTCTAGGCCTGTGGGAGCCTCTTTTTCCTAAAAGAACTACCTCCAACATAGTGGAAGGGTTAACGTTTCCTTGGGGGCTTTTCACTAATGTCCACTGACCACAGATAATACAATAGTCGACCATAATAGCTACTATCTCTCCTCTACGCCAGCTGGAGTGGAACGAGCTAAAGCAAGCATGCGCAAACGTAAGCATTCAACATGAGTCATCCCTTCTACAGTCGGCCATATTCCCCCTCACTTCTCCTATCTGCGCTTCTCCAAAGTACGCTTACAAAACTTTGATGTCCTGCATACTTGTATTAATTGTAATTATAAATTAGAAAAGTAACTAAAATATAATTTTTTCTTGTTCACCTCAGTAGGAATTGACTTAATATTTTTTCGTAGTATTACATGTTTATAAAAAAGTGATGTTGAAGACACTGGTAAATATCCTGGTTTTTAACTGAATATAACCGATTCTAATACAAAACAGGAGGTAGAGGAAAATAAAGAAAGAAGGTAAAGAATACAAATTGCAAACTAAAGAAGATGACAAAGAAAGGGCCAGTAATGTCAAGGCAGGTTCCTCCACACAGATTACAGATAGGAGTTCATACTACTACGGAAAACAAAAATGAAAATACCTCTCATTCGAGTAGAAAAAGGATATTCCAAAACAAGCAAGAACGTCCCAACAGTACAATATCATTTACTAGTGCAAAATATTTGGGAAACAGCCTTATAGCTGAGGATGTATGGGGCTTACGTATCTCAAGAGATACCTTGCAGGATATTTTAATGTAGATTAATATTCCACACTCTTTCACAGTCAGCCATCGAATTGCTCGAACAAGGTTGTTGTGTTTGTCAATGTGAGTCGTCAGTTGATGTGAATTGTTGTCCAGAATGCTCATTATCTTGAATCAACTAATGATTATCTTTAAAATTATCATGCCACTTAAAACATATCACACGCTTCATAGCAATGTCACCCTAAGCTGTCTTGAGAATATAAAAAGTTTTTCACTAGCAGATTTGCCGAATTCAAGACAAAATTTTACAATAACTTTTTGCTTGTTCAAGTCATTCATTTAATAAAAGCCGCTAAACGGAAAAATACACTTTACAAATAACCTTGTAGCTAATCAAGAAATATTGATATTTGCAATCTGCAAACTGTTTGAAAATGGCAACAGGAAGCAGAATTCCCCGCACAGAACTAATACTGCGCAATTCACATAGTATATGAATTTGTAGAAACAGATCTTAACATGTAATTTTGTAAGCCGAACTTTGAGAGAAAGATTGTGGGAGCTTGGAAGGTCGTACGGAGCTGGGAGATGGCTCAGATTAAAGGTATTGACACAAAGGAGGGGGGGGGGGGGAATATAAATTTTTCTCAATTTACAACTTTTATAAATGTTTAAGTATTTACAACACTTAAAGTTACCAAAATTCTCCACAAAAAATACATTGCAATGAAAAACAACTGAGTATGATTTGTGAACAAACAAATATTTTAACAGTATGAAAGCAGGTTGTGTGTATACACTGCAATGAAAAGCAACTTAGTATGATTTGTAAACAAAGAAATATTTTAACAGTATGAAAGCAGGTTGTGTGTATACATTGAAATGAAAAACCGATGATTAAGATTTGTAAACAAAGAAATATTTTAACAGTATATAGGTTTTTGCTAATAGCCTTTATGGTTTTTGTGTTTATAATTCAAATGAAAAAGAACCAATTTCCTTTAAGATTTGTATTTTCAATAACTATAAATAAGGGGTAGGGTGAAACATTCTTAAGAGCAGGGTTTCAATTGACCAAACCTGTTTTTACAAATGGCAAACTTTATGATGGACTAAGTCGAGTGAAATCTCAAGATGGATTAAAGATACATGTTAATAATAAGATTGAAAATTCATTAAAAAAATATAGTTCATAAGGAAATTTTTTAATGAAAAATTTGAATTATATTAAATTTAATTTGTATTAAAAAATTATATTACTGTAAAAAGTTTAAAATTTGTTGCAATATGAATAGAGGCATTTGCCCCTAGTCTTGTATATATTTATACTAGAATTCTATCAATTTTTAAAGAAATTTTAGGAATTAAACTGGAAGCAATCATAGTTTAATAACTGTAATTAAACTGAAATCATTCCTCAGAACTAATTCAGAGAAAAACTTCCAGAGGAATGTTTAAAAGCACAAGACGTGTCACTCTAACCTTGTCGTAGTTACTTATAACAATCTACAACCTTATTACTCAGACGCTATTTAATGACATATTATTTTTCACAATAATATATCATTATTGTCAAACGTAAAAATCCCATCTCAAAACTACTAAAATTTATCCAGAATAGAAGACAGATACTTTTGGCATGAATGGAATAACATTTATAGCAATAGACCAGTGTCAAACTGACAATCACAAAAATGTTGGAGATGAGATTGAATAATGTTTTAAATCAATTACTATATAGTATTCCTTTGTTTCAGAAAGTAATTTTCTCAATAACTTAAATGATCAATGCTACAGTACAGATACATGTCTATTTAAATTACTATATCCGATTCCAAGGCACCAAAAATGAATAATTGGTTTATTATTTTCTGTGGGCTTTGCAACACACGTGTTAGCCGTGGTTGGTTTAGTGATAATACGATTGGTTTTTGCTAATTTTTGGGTTGTAAATATAAATTTTTGGTTGCAAAATTGAGTACTTTTGTTTTTAATTTGATATAAAATAAATTTTTCTTTTTTTAGTAAGGCTTTTTATAAAGTTTTTTGATTGACAGACGTCTGCTATCACCACAGACGTCATTTTCTACTTCAAAATTTTTGTGTTACAAATAGATAGAACAACTTAAACAAAATTATCGATTAATACTTTTCAAGTTCTAGTGCCAGATGCATGTTTGTCTGTCAGAATGAATATATTCATCTATCGTATTGTAGAAAATGTTTTATATGAGACAAAAACTAATTTAACGAATAAACTTACTGAGGTAAGAATAGCAGTGAGGTTAGGCAAATACATTTAGTATTTATATTTTACATACATTATATAGACAATTATGCACAGACTGTCGTTATATAATGAGAACCCTTAGTGTGGCTATGCTGGTTGCTGGGAGGTGTTGCCAGCACATGCGACCTAATCATAAACACCAATGGATAAATAAGCTTGATTTTGTATTCGAATTATAAAAAATATATGTATTACAAATACACTTTTATAATATCAGTAAAAAAAAAATAAAAAGCATTTCATAATTTTTAATACAATTTCTGAAACTGTAACAGAATTATCAAAATTCCTTTATTATCTTAAATTTTTTCGATGCTAATAATTCCAATATATATCTTGATATTCGCGATTGTTGGCCATCCTGTACGATGATGCAGTGTTTATCACTATTGCAAATTTTATTATTTTTGTCAATTAGGCTTAGGATTAAATTTAAATAATTATTCAACCTGGCTCTAACCGCCTTAGGAATTGACTTAATTGAAATAAACAGTGGATATTTTCAGGTGCTCCGTCAACAAAACAAATCAACATGATTACAGATGATAGACTAACATAGATACAGTATGTAGCCATAATAAAAATTATAGAAATGATATTTATTTTTATGGGACAGTAACTGAGAGGGTAACAAAGTTCTTTCCAGTCCATCAAGACTGTCTCTTCTCCAGCTGTTTGCTGATTAATACAATAAGCAAACACAAGTAGCTTTGGAGGCAAATTGTATTTATAGAAGGTATTATTGGACATATATAGGCCTCTCTCTCTTACCGACAAAAACACAGTTTGTATGAAGTATATGATTATTTAAACGCTTCTATTAGTTCACACTCTCCTTCTATTAGTTCACACTAATAGAATATATATATATATATATATATATATATATATATCGTGATATTTCACGTTGTCTATTATTTTTCCGCTGCACTGACTTTATGAAGTTATTATTATTAATTGTATAACGTTTTTCCACCACTAAGAGCAATAACTTTACCTTATGGGATGAGGCACCTTTCGGTCACTTGACCATTTTCGAATCACTCGTATATGTAGATAGCGTTAGTGATTCGACAATGATCAAGTGACCAAAAAGTGCCTCATCACATAAGGTAACATTATTGCACTTAGTGGTAGAAAAAAATGTTTACTTCTAATAATAATAACTTCATATATATATATATATATATATGAAGTTATTATTATTAGAAGTAAACATTTTTTTTTTTTTTTTTTTTTTTTTTTTGTTTTCTCTTTCTTGACTGAAGAAGATCATGTTGATCGAAATATTTCAAATAAAAGTGTATTAAGTGTTTTATATGTGCTTATTTCCAAGAGATTGCAGTTTTGGACTATTGCCTTTAGGTAAGTCTGTCAGTCTCCTATCAAGTCCAAAAAATTCCTATATATATATATATATATATGAAGTCGATATATTTACAATAATAATATATCAACTTCATAAAGTCAGTGCAACGGAAAAATAATGGACAGCGTAAAATATCAAGATAAATATATATAAAGAACTAAGTCAAAATACAAATACACAAGAATATTTTGAATATATTTCTTGGTCAAATTTACAATCGTTAATAAAATAATTTTTATTCATCCACTCAAGCTCAAATACACTTTTTAAAACATGTAGTGGACTACACTTGATGTTATTACAATTTTCCAAATATCAATTCAATTGAATTAATTAATTTGTTTTATATGGGAGAAAAACTTTTCACAAAGGGGTAAGGTATGCAATATAGTTATTTCAAACTATTTGGCTTAAAATAAGTGATAACATATGATTTCATAAAACATCTGATTCTAAGTTATAGGTTATGGGATAGAACAGTAATATTAATGCAAAGGTTATGTTACTTTATTTATATTAATTGTAATTATTTAAAAATAAGTAACTAATTTTTGTTTGTTTGTTGAGCTAAGTAAGAATTGACTTTAAAACATTTGTGTCTATTATAAAGTTACAGGCCAGACTATTACCAAGGTAAGTCTGTCAGTCTCCTATATAATCCAGAATATGTATAAAACTATAAAATATGCTCAGTATATTTAATGCCACCTTGCCTAGTATAATCACTATGTTGACATGATTTCTTCCAAGACCACCTATCAGAAGCTACACATTTGCTTTTCATGGAATATATATATATATATTTTTATTGAAGGTTATCCTGTTAAAGCAGTTTTAAACTTTGATATTTAGGTTGGGAGCAGGTCTACTTGAAATTTCTCAACCTATATATAGTTGAGAAATTATTAGTATTTTTCTTTTCTATAGTATAAAGAAAAAGAAAGATTAATTTTCTTTTTTTTTTTTGATTGACAAAGATCATTTTTGATCAAAATAATTCAATAGTGTGATACGTTTTTATATGTATATGACTATTTATTTATTTCCAAGATATTGCAGTTTTGGACTATTTCCATTAGGTAAGTCTGTCAGTCTCCTATCTAGTACAAAAATTCCTAAATAAGCTTTAAGTTATACTAGAACTAACACACACACACACACACACACACACACACACACACGCACGCACGCACGCACGCACGCACGCACGCACACACACACACACACACACACACAAACACACACACACACACACTCACACACACACACACACACACACACACACACACACACACACACACACACACACACACACACACACACACACACACACACACTCAGATTTTTGGACTAGGAGACTGACAGACTTACCTTGGTAAGAGTCCACTCTGTAGTCTTGAAATAGAAACACATAAAAGCACTTAAACAATGATATATTTCAACCACACAGTGGTCTTTGTCAATCAAAGAGAAAACAAAAAAAGAAATATGAGAGAATGAAATAAAATAAATAATAATAATAAATAAATGATATTTATTTTATTTCATTCTCTCATATTTCTTTTTGTGTTTTCTCTTTGATTGAGAAAGACCACTGTGTGGTTGAAATATATCATTGTTTAAGTGCTTTTATGTGTTTCTATCTCAAGACTACAGTGTGGACTCTTAACAAGGTAAGTCTGTCAGTCTCCTAGTCCAAATAATCTATCTATCTATCTATATATAACATGAATATAAACAAAAGAAAATAAGTGGATGCTACATTATACTTTCTACTTTCCAATATAGTATTCTAGGAAAGTCAGGCAATAAATGTACTGAGGATATTTTTGATAGTTTTTAAGTCTCAATTAACTAAAAGTTTGTTTTCCTATTACAGAGATACAAAACAACTTAATACTCATAACAAAACAAGAGATAAAATAATTTTTAATTAATGTAACTTAACAAAATTAATTCAGAGGCTTAATCACATTTTATATACACATAAACTACATATATGTAATAAAATACTCCATAAAAAACTATTAACTATATTCCAGCATTAACAACAAGCCTTTGTACTTCCTCATTTTTAAAATAAAAATACATACTTAATTTAATGTTTTTTTTTTTTTAGTTGATGATTTTAGCATAGTGATAATAAAATCACTCATTATTTTAAAGTCTGTTTTTATTTTAAAAATATAATAATGTTAAGAACATTATAAGGCTGATATTTTCCTAGTGACTTTTCGAAATTTCAACCTTTTTAATTTTTAAAAATATGTAAATGTGTACTAGATAGCAAAATAATCCAGGCAAAACAGTATTATGGGAAACCTGTGATAAGAGAGAACATCAGCAACAGTACAGACATCAGGAAAAATAAAAACTAATAAGTAAAGTAACAGAAAGGCATAGAAAACACTGCATAGAGGATGAACATGAAGATCCAGAAAAATATGGATATCAGAAGTGGTAATTGTTATATCTAGGAGCTTAAAGAGTTAAAGGAGGGTGATGATAATAAAAAAACATTTCAAGATGAGTAATCAAGTTACCTAGACAACTTGTATGTCAACAGATGTCAGATGTATAAGATTTTCAGCACAGCTAACCTTCGAGGTACAGAGAGCGTGCCGATGCGCTCCTAGCTTATTTCCTTAGATACGGCACGCTCACTCCCAGGCTAATTGAAACTTATCTACTGTCGATACGCATTTGTATAAAGGTTTGATTTTTTCATCAATGCTTCAGAAGAGTTTGGGGAATATTGTGCCTGAGTCGTTTTTAAATCCGACCATCCCAATTTAACTTTTGATGCTTCAACTGTAACAATGTTTCAGGGAGTTTTATGAACAGATTTAATTTGGTTTAACTTTTATATTTTAATGTTTTTTTTTTAGTTTGAACCATTTAATGCGGCAAAATATCCAGTAAAAACAACGATCATAAAAATTAACTAAGCTTTCTGAACTAACGCAAGAATAAACGATAACTGTCCTATTAGAGTGAATGAACCAACTCGAGGTGGGAACAGACTATTGTAAATATGTGTCATTGCAAAATGCTTGGACGCCCGAAAACCTAATGTGTCAACATAAGATTGTAGTAAACAAATGTCAGCTTATCTCGGCTATAGTCTCGGACGTGACATATGTATTATCTATGTCTACGTTTACATTATCGATCTCCGAAACACTCGGCACAAATAGAAACAAACATTCCGAGTTAAACGTTGAGTTAAATAATAAAAATATGGTACAACTCACAAATATACAATTTTTTATTTCAAACGCGTTTCAACAACTAGTTTGTCATCATCCTCAGTGAAAATACACAAATGAAATTAACTAAAATATATATATATATTAAACATTACCTATAAAGTTTTAGCTAAAACTTTATAGGTGATGTTTAATATATATATATATTTTTTAGTTAATTTCATTTGTGTATTTTCACTGAGGATGACGACAAACTAGTCGTTGAAACGCGTTTGAAATAAAAAATTGTATATTTGTGAGTTGTACCATATTTTTATTATTTAATTATAACTTTCACTCACAAGCCAGCTCGAATATTATTTATAAACGTTGAGTGCTTATTTAAGTATGTAATAAAATTTAGTAGTAGGGTCTTTAGTTTTGTATAAAAATTTTCTTTTTTCAAGTCTTTTTTATTGTGTTTTCTTATTTGTCATACCGTAATTTATTATTTGTATTTCTTTTTTTTAAATTGTGACCCGATAAATAAATCAATATTTTAGAGTCTAATACACTGTTTTGATGTCAACAATAAACATGTATATGTTAGAAATAAATTATTGAGATGAAAACAATGGGCTCGATAATTAGATGCTACGACAAGCTATGCAACCCGCATGGCGTTCCATTGCCATCAGAGCTGGAAGTTAACAAAAAGCAGACAGTAGTTTGATGAGATCACCAATATCACCGCCATGTTGAAAGTGTTAATGCAGTCCTTAATGAAAATATTTGATTAATACAACAATGTTACTAATCTATATCTATACTATTATATACAAATCTACTGGTCTGTCTGTGTGTGTTACTCAATAACGCAAAAACTACTGGGCCCATTGAGCTGAAATTTTACATGGACATTCTTATGATCTCTGGTTAACACATAGGCGTATATTTATTTAGAAATTCCGTCACGGCATCGCCCTACTGGCCTTGAAACTCTTAATACATAATTATCTATACTCTGACTAATGAGCTGATAATCAACTGTAAAAGTCACTTTTAAACACACTTAAACAGCTGATAGTAAATGTTTGTTGTTATTAATCTTTCAAGGTTAGTTATACTTTACAAATGTTATGTTACAAGCAGAAGCTATTCTTTCTCTTGGTTTTTTAAGGCAATAATCGGTAAGTATATAGTTTAAAATATTTATTGGGATTTAATCTATCTATACTATTATATAGAAATCTACTGAACCCACTGAGCTGAAATTTTACATGGAGATTCTCAGGGTCCCTGGTTAACACAGAGGCTTATATTTAGTTAGAAATACTACTGGGCATGGCCCCACTAGCCTTAAAACTCCCTAACACTCAATCATCGATAATCCATTATATACATGACTTTATCATTTTATAGTAAATGTGTTTGTAATCAACTGTAAAAGTAACTTTTAAACACAATTAAACAGCTGATAGTAAATGTTTGTTGTTATTAATCTTTCAAGGTTAGTTATACTTTACAAATGTCATGTTCCAGAAGATTTTCTTTCTTTTGATTTTTCAAGACAATAATCCGTAAGTTTATAAACTATAGTTTGATATATTTATTGGGATATTTTATTTCAGTAAATTAAATTCAATCCAAATACAAATTAAATCAGTACAAATATTCGTCAACCAAGTACGAAGGATGGTTTCTTTAGTAGTATTATATAAAACATTAGTATATGAAAAACAGCACTGAAAAGATTAATTGGCATTAAGAATGAAAGAGATAACTGAAAGTAAAGTTACAAGTGTAACAAAACATGGTTCTAGCGAGAGATAAAAATGGACTGTATTTCCTGTATCTTCTAAAGTTTTCTGAACTTAAAGGAAGAATTTGTTTAAAAAATCTAGGTCGGTTTTATAAACAGGAATATAATTTTAAGAAAACGTTAGCCAACAATTTATATCAAATGGTTAACATTGTTAATTACTATAGATAAAGTTTATTACGTTCAGAAACGTTGGGGTACCAGAAAATTTGCCCCTATGCCAACCATGATGAAAGTTCTAAAGAAAAATTGAAGGTTTATTTACGAACATATTATAGGTACAGTGACCATATTCTTACTAGTTGATATCACGACAATCTGGATGTAGTAGAATGTAAGAAACACTTAAAATATTTCAATAGTGTGATAAGTTTTTATATGTGTCTATTTAATTATTTCCAAGAGATTGCAGTTTTGGACTATTGCCATTAGGTAAGTCTGTCAGTCTCTATCTAGTCCAAAAATTCCTAAATAAGCTTTAAGCTCTACTAGAACTAACCTATATATATATATATATATATATATATATATATATATATATATATATATTATAATTATTGTGATTATTGTAATTTTCATTCCTGATGATGGTATTGTTTACCAACGAAAAGCTTTGGATATAAATTAATAAATATTCTTGTATTTGAATAACCTATGTTGTTTTAAATATATATAAAAAATAGGCATTTTTGGACTAGATAGGAAACTGACAAACTTACCTAGAGACAATAGTCCAAGACTGCAATCTCTTAGAAATAAATAGACACATCATAAACTATAAATCTGTGACATTTGATATTTAATCTTTTTCATACATCTATGGTTCACTTCAGTCTTTTCTTCCTATTTTTTGATTGAAAAAGATCATTGTATGAACGAAATATTTCAATAGTGTGATATGTTTTTATGTCTATTTATTTCCAAGAGATTGCAGTTCTAGACTATTGCCACTAGGCAAGTCTGTCAGTCTTCTATCTAGTCCAAAAATTCCTAACTAAGGTTTAAGCTCTACTAGAACTAATCTAATATATATATATATATATATATATATATATATATATATATATATATATATATATATATATGATGAAAAGTTATTACCTGGAATACATTCATTCATTCTGCAATGCATAAAATCACAGTTCCGACGTTTTGCTACAATCTCATCTAGCATTGACAAGGTGAACCCAACAACAGTTGAAGAGCAAGACTGTTGTTCAACTGAGCGAATGAGTCTCGTTCTTCAATTGTTTTTGGGTTCACCTCGTCAATGCTAGATAAGATTCTAGCGAAACGTCAGAACTGCGATTTTATGCACTGCAGAATGAGCGGATTTCCAATCTCTTGGAAATAAATAGACACTTGTAAAAACTTATCACACTATTGAAATATTTCAAACAAAAAGATCTGTCAATCAAAAAAGAGAAAGAATAGATTGACAAAGATCTTCTTGATCAAAATATTTCAATAGTGCGATAAGTTTTTACAAATGTCTATTTATTTCCAAGAGATTACAGTTTTGGACTATTGCCATTAGGTAAGTCTGTCAGTCTCCTATCTAGTCCAAAAATTCCTAAATAAGCTTTAAGCTCTACTAGAACTAACCTATATATATATATATATATATATATATATATATATATATATATATATATATATATATATATATAATTTTTTCCCCCCCTAATAGCCTTATCTCTTTCCCCCTGACAGACTTATATAAACTATAATCACTCATATGTTCATGGAAACAATATATATATATATATATATATATATATATATATATATATATATCTTTAATCTGTGCATCTGTGACATCTGATTTCTACTCTACACAATCTGTGATTACAACTTATATTTATTTTATTATATTCTCTCATATTTCTTTTTGTGTTTTCTCTTCGATTGACAAAGACCACTGTGTGGTTGAAATATATCATTGTTTAAGTGCTTTTATGTGTTTCTATTTCAAGACTACAGTGTGGACTCTTACCAAGGTAAGTCTGTCAGTCTCCTAGTCCAAAAAATCTATATATATATATATATATATATATATACATACATACATAGAGATTTCTTTCCTGCCTTATTACATCACTGCCAAGGACATATTGTAACGGATGGCGATACTGCATATAAACTGAGAAAGATTGCAGTAAAACCAAATAAATGGTGCACCACATGGATAGTCGAATTAAAAGTGTGAATATTACCATAAAATAAATTTAGTATTGCTTAGTTTTTATGAACTTCTCAAAATGAAATTTCAAACTACCAGCTAAAATCATCCAACCAATCCCTATATATCAGTAAATATAACTAAACATTTGCTCTGTAAATATTAAAAAAATACTAAAATAGGGTTTTCAGACATAGTTATTTTATCTATATAATAAATTAGTAAAATTATCACACACCATTAAATTAACCCATTCGCATTACCTGTAACATGTGTATTGCTTAGTAATCTAGTTTTTAATGGAAATATTGTTTTAAACAAAAACTGTTTAATGGAGGCATTTTATTGTAGATTACAAAACACAATTCTACAGTGCTTGTTTTTTGCCAAATTGTTTTATATTTCTAAATTTACATGAATATGATAAATAATATAGTTCACCTTTATTTGCTCAAGTTTTTAAATATCGAAATCTTGTTGCTGTTCATGACGAGCTGGTTGTAAATTACAAATTACACTTTTGCTTTACTTGCGACCAGACATTTGTTAACTAAAAGTTGTTAATTGTTAACTTACACTTGGAGGAAACATTTTCGTCTTACGACTTTTTCAGCCTCGTATTTTTGCCGCTAGGAATGCTGCTGTTGTGCTTCCTTGGTACCATTTTTTTGAAAGTTAGAAGTGATGTGATCGAAAAGTATGTGTGATCTGTGCCGTGTTTGTTCATTTAAGATGTCATTTTTATGAGTGTTGCTATGTCTATATATTTCAATCTGTTCTAGTGTGTATAATTATTATTTTAGCGTTGTTGTTTGCTTCTATGTTTTTTATTTGATTAATTAATTTGTATCAATTTTTTATATTGTATGTGTTGTTGATTTGTATTTTAGATCTTATTATTTTGTCTAGTATTTTTGCGATTATGTAGGATGGTGCTGTTTTGAAATTTATTAGTGGTCTAAATGGTGTGTCGGGTTTGTGGATTTTTGGTATGCCTGTTTAATATTGGTGCGTATGGTTTGAATGGGTAAAGTCTTGTGTGGTATTTTAATTTATTGTTATAGTTTAGGGTATTTCTGTGTGTGACTATTAGGTTTTTTATTGTATTAAGGTATTTGTTAGTTGGGTCTGGGATTTGTTCGTATTTGTTTTCTTTTATGTGGTTAGTCGTTGAATTGATGTATTTGGTATTTTCTATTATTACTGGTGTGTTTGTTTTATCTGATTTTAATATTAAGTAATCGTAGTTGTCTAGTTTTTCTTTGAGTTTTATAATTTCTTTTTTATTAATATATTGTTTCATTTTTTCCCGTTTTTATTAGGTTAATTTTATTATTGATATTGTTTCTTATGTGTTCAGTGTTTTGGAGGGTAATTTTGGTGTAATAGGTACCAAGTGACCGAAGGGTGCCTCATCACAACAGGGTAAAATTATTGCACTTAGTGGTGGATAAAAGTATTTACAATAGTAATTTATCAACTTCATATATATATGAAGTTAATATATTACTATTGTAAGTAATTTTATCCACCATTAAGTGCAATAATTTTACCTTGAGTGATGAGGCACCTTTCGGTCACTTGATCATTGTCGAATCACTGATATTTTTCTGGTGTAGATGTTCGGTCCGTGATATTGGTATTTGTTGACGTTACACGCACTTTCTCTTGATCTGTGTGTATGATGTTTTTATATAGTATGTCTTCTGTATATGTTGTTTGTAGATTCATTTAATTGTTGTGTATGTTTTTATAAATGTGGTATTTTTCTAGTGAGTTTAGTTCTATTGGGTTATTATTTATTTCAAGTATGGTTAGGTTATTTTCGTAATTTGTTATTTCATGTTTATGTGATATTAGGTGTGCTGCAACATTTGATACTTTTGAATTTTTGATTTTGAATGCTCTATAATGTTCTTCAAATAATCTGGTTGTTTTTCCTATGTAAAAAGCGTTACAGTTGTTGCATGTAATTTTGTAAATTCCTGATAGGTTATGTTTTACCTGTTAGGGATAACCTAACCATACTTGAAATAAATAATAACCCAATAGAACTAAACTCACTAGAAAAATACCACATTTATAAAAACATACACAACAATTGAATGAATCTACAAACAACATATACAGAAGACATACTATATAAAAACATCATACACACAGATCAAGAGAAAATGCGTGTAACGTCAACAAATACCAATATCACGGACCGAACATCTACACCAGAAAAATATCAGTGATTCGACAATGGTCAAGTTACCGAAAGGTGCCTCATCACTCAAGGTAAAATTATTGCACTTAATGGATAAAATTACTTACAATAGTAATATATTAACTTCATAAAGTCAGTGCAACGGAAAAACAATGGATAACGTAATATATATATATATATATATATATATATATATATATATATATATATATATAGATTTTTTGGACTAGGAGACTGACAGACTTACCTTGGTAAGAGTCCACACTGTAGTCTTGAAATCTATTTCAAGACTACAGTGTGGACTCTTACCAAGGTAAGTCTGTCAGTCTCCTAGTCCAAAAAATCTAAATAATCTTTACCAACCAAAACTATATATATATATATATATATATATATATATATATATATTCTTGATATTTAACGATATCAATATTTAATATTTTTGATATTAAACTTCATATATATATATATATATATATATATATAAAGAACTAAGTCAAAATACAAATACAAGAATTATAATTGAATTTTCAATTCAATATTCCCGATGATGTTGGTACTGTTAGCCAACGAAAAGCTTTGAATTGTAAATTCAATTATAATTCTTGTATTTGTATTTTGACTTAGTTCTTTATTAATACACATGAATACATATTGCGATATTTATATATATATATTGATGTAAACATCCTGCTGAACCATTTTAGACAGTCTTCATCAAAGTTCTATTTTATTCCTATTGGATTCTTTTCATATCCATTGATTTGTTATACAATACCGTAACTTTTAAACTGCATACAACTATTATAATGCCTTTTTACTTTTAATTTTTTGCTACATGGTAAAATTTCTGATAGTAGCCGAGAAAATCATTGTAAAAAAAGCGTATTACGCGGAATTTAAAGTATATTATCCATGAAAAATAGTATATTTTAGATGCTAAGTCTTAGAGACTGAGAAAAAAATTGTAATGATTAGGATATCCGTCTTAAACGAGACTGGATTTTACTGTATTTATAAAGTTACACTTCAACAAGTAAACTTACTTTAAAAATAATCTAATAAATAACATTAATATACTTCTTTGAATCACCAACAAATTATATAGATATGAGATGTGCAGTTTCAATAAAATTCAATCTCGTCCTCATAGTAAGTGTAGCCACTGTGGTGTGTTTTTATGTTGTAATGAAAAAAAAAAACTATTTTAGTGATTACCATAATATTGGAGAATAATACTAATAAAATTATTCCATAAACTCTTTATGTAAATATTCAATTCAATTTCTTTGTAACTAATCAACTTATGGTTTTGCTAGTATTCAGAGAAAGTAATTAATCATTTATGAATAAAAAAATTGAAAATGTGTATTTTTACAACACTTCACCATAAATAGACTGAAGATAACATCATGCTAGTAGTTGCAGATACCATTCAAAATCAGATTAGTATATAAAAGATATTAGTCTAACTAGCATGTTAGTAGTGAATTGAGTTAAAGTCCTTATCGTCACAAAGTCACTTGATGGATCGACAAGAGTACCACCATCAAACAAAAATATTAATGTATTAAATTTTATTATTTTTTTTGTTTGAACCACGTTAATAGAACATCACTGAAGACCATTCAATGATAAAATTCTCAATTTTCGAAAAATTTGAAACTTTGGGCAACTATGGGCTCTTAAATGCCCAACGGTACTTGTAAGTACCACCTTCTATTTCTGCTTATAAATGACTGAAGGGCGTATTCTTGCTTTGTTTCAGTACCATCTCAACGTTAGGGAAATTAGGAATCTTATATTGACAAAAATGAATTACTCTTTGCTGAGCTTCATTATACCGACCGTTACAAAATGAATGTTTACATCTTTGAACATACATTTTGTGTGGCTTTTGTGTCAAATTTCTGGTTAGTGTAGAGTGCATATTGTGATTTTTATATAAGTATATAATATTCCAGTTAAGTTAAAAATTATAATAAACTTTTGTGGTGGCTAAGAAAGTCAAAGTTGAATGGCACAAGTAAATATAAATATCTATAATTATTTATCATTAATCTCAAGATGTACAACCCAACTCATAATTATTTAATTTACTACATGAGAATACATTTCTATAGTCAATATATTTATAGGAGAATGATTAAAAGATGCCTATGAATTATACATATATTGATATAAATGTAATGAAAAACCATTACTAACACATTGCCTGAAGCGCTGAAAATGATCTTAGGAGATAAAACATATTATAGAATATAGAATTTATATTAAAGTAGAACATATTACAGAATTTAGGCGTCTAAGTAATACATTTAAGTAGTTTTCTTGTCATAAAAAATAATGCTTTCATTTCATTCTCAAGAAATAGTTATAAACAATAAATATGCAAGACATAATTTTTAGAAACATTTAAATTGATTGTAAAAAAACTTCCTTAATTTATTTATACTTTCTTAGCTATGAGGTTTGTCAAAACATCTTACAGAACATGATTCTGGTGTCTCGGGACAAGCAAAATACTAGATAAAGTTTTGTTTATTTCTATGGCCTTCTTTATTATAACTCTACAGTTTTTACATTTTGTAAAACCTGTTTTATATTTTCTATTCTTGAAAAGTTTCTGTTCAATGAGGTCAGAGTGTATCTTCAATAGGGTTAACACTTTAAGCATTGAGTTCTTCATTTAGCTGCAATATGAGTTGTTTGCAAACAAAGATAACTTGAAATTCTTAATAAGCCATCTTCAGTTTTGTTGGGAATATTTTTATATATATGTATATTTAACAGTGATTATTTCATTCTCTCATATTTCTTTTTGTGTTTTCTCTTCGATTGACCACTGTGTGGTTGAAATATATCATTGTTTAAGTGCTTTTATGTGTTTCTATTTCAAGACTACAGGGAGGACACTTACCAAGGTAAGTCTGTCAGTCTCCTAGTCCAAAAAATCTAAATAATCTTTACCAACCAAAACTAACCTATATATATATATTTATATATATATATATATATATATATATATATATATATATATATATATATATATTACTATTGTAAGTAATTTTATCCACCATTAAGTGCAATAATTTTACCTTGAGTGATGAGGCACCTTTCGGTCAATTGACCATTGTCGAATCATTGATGTTTTTCTGTTGTAGATGTTCGGTCTGTGAAGTTGGTGTTTGTTGATGTCAACAAACACCAACTTTACAGACCGAACATCTACAACAGAAAAACATCAGTGATTCGACAATGGTCAATTGACCGAAAGGTGCCTCATCACTCAAGGTAAAATTATTGCACTTAATGGTGGATAAAATTACTTACAATAGTAATATATTAACTTCATAAAGTCAGTGCAACGGAAAAACAATGGATAATGTTAAATATCAAGAATATAGGTATATATATATATATATATATATATATATATATATATATGTATGTATCTATTCGAGTACCTTTTTTCTGCCTTTCCTAACATTACAATATTTTCCTTTGTTGAAGCGCTTTGGAGTAACTCCATTTTCAAAACTTAAATAGTATAGTGCGGACCACGTAACTGTACACTAGCCATGAGAGATTGCAGTAGGCGAGACGGAAGGTAGATGGTCAGTTTAAATACTTTCCTACAAATACGATAAGGACTGTCAAAACACTGACTTGAATGAGGCGGTCAATATTAGATAAATTCGATGATAAAATAGCTTCGGTATGAAATAATCTTGAAATGTGTGTAGACATATCGGACGCAGAAGTTGTTGATGCATCGAACATTCTTAATATGTATCATGTTTTCAGAAGTGGCAGTACATGCAAGGCTAAGTGCACAGTTACTTGGCCCACACTATTTTCTTTAAGTTTTAAAAAGGGAGTCATTCTGAAATACCTCAACAAAAGAAAATATTGTAATGTTAGGAAGGGTAAAAAAATGTACTGGAATACATAAAGATAACAATTTTTCCATTTTAAACAAGGTTGATATTGTATAACATGGAAAAATTGATGACAATACATAAATATTGTGAATAAATATGGGCAATACAACATTAGATGATAATTTTAATCAGTACCTTTTATGCATTGTACTGTTTATTAGATCTTGATTGTGCACTGAAATTTAAAATTTGAAAGAATACAAACATGTATCTAGTAAAGTGCTGTATGGCAGAGGTTCTCAAAGTGTGGGGCGCAACCCCCACAGGGGGCGCAATAAAGGTCCAGGTGACGCCAAAGCTTGATTGAAAAACTAATTTAATTTACTTCCAAAACAATAAACCAAACCTTTTATTTTTAAAAATACAAGTGTATAATTTTTAGTCAAAGTCGTAAGAGTGCAGAGCATTTAATTTTTTTTTTAGTTAATTTTTTTCTGAAAAGTGACAATTTGGGACTATTTCCTACTAATCTTAAAATTATGATTGAAGAAATTGATCTCAAAACTATTCCAACCAGTTCAAAGAAATGCTTTCTTAAACACTTAGAACTCCTCAAATCTCGTTCTGAAAAATATTTTGATGAGAACTTGGATGGTTTGGCATGGATTCGAAACCCGTTCAAACCCTCAGTCGATAAGTGCTTCCTCAACATGATGGAAAAAAAATCTCTTGACCTCCAAGGTGAGACTGGGCTTGAAATAAAGTTTAAAGAATCTTTTCTCACGCCCTTCTGGATTGTTGTAAAAAAGGGACACCAAATTTTGAGTGAAAAGGCATTGGAAATATTCACTCCATTCGCCGTCACTTATTTTTGTCAAAATGGGTTTTCTGCTCTAAGTGCCATGAAGAGTAAATATCGCTCAAGACTGGATCTGACCCAGGGACTCAGAGTAGTGTTATCAGAACTTACACCGTGTTTCGACAAACCATGCGCAGAAAGAAAACAGGCCCATCCTTCACACTGAAGCTCTTTTTATTATTATTACTTAGAGTTACAAATAACAATTATGTACTGTAGTAGCTTAAATAAATAAATAATAAATTATAATTGTTTGTATCGAAATTTTTGTTTGATTACGATTAAATTTATTCTCTCATTAGACTCTAATGAAGTATGCATAAAATGTGCAAAACCTAACTAAATAAAAATTGACTGTAAAATATCAAAAGCGACTCACTTATAATATATAGTATGCTTACATGTAGGGGGGGGGCAGCTTACAGCTGGATTAAGTAGGGGGGGGGGGGTCTGAGTAAAAAGTTTAAGAACCACTGCTATACAGCATTATTTCTTTGGTAGCTAAAGAACAATCTAAATTTATTACAAACTTTAATTAAAAATTAAGATTTAATATTTGCAAGAAAAATAAGTAAATTGTAAAGCGTCATTTTAATAAACTAGCACCTCTGACATAATAAAATAATACTTCAGTATATTATTATAAAAAGACTTAAAACATGAAATATCACAATTTTATTTTAAAATGTAAAACAATATCTTAAAAATCATATTATAGGAGTTTGTTTAATAAATTTTTTCCTTTCTTAAAAAAGCCTCAAGCCATCACAATATAATAGTAAAAAAATATAGTATTATTTCTAAAGTGTATTACATTAAATTTTTTGAAATGATTTTTTAAACAAGTTTAAATTCACTGGAACATTATAAGCATATTAAGAACATAAGTAAATTGTAATTAAAAAAAAAAAAATTGATTGAAATAAACATGATTATTAAAAAAAAATCACTGTCTGCCAATCAATAAATATTATATTACAGATGAAGTGTTAATACATGTATTAAGTTTTTCCAGCAGATTTGAATAAAGTTTCAACTTTATCAGAGATTCTGGATGCAGATTGCTTGGTGTGATTGTTATGTTATGTCCCATTAAGTTTTTACCAAACTAATTTTTCAGCAAGTTTTTCATATGTTAAATAATAATTAATTTTACATTTTACGTTAAATAATAAATTCAGCAAGTAGTTATTTATAAAGTTCAAATGCAAACGTTTTGCTGAACATCACGGAGAATAAGTTCATGACTTTTCTAAAGTTAGATATATTTCTAACCAACACAATTTTTATACAATTAACGCTTAAATCATACGAATGGGTTAAAATATCACATTTACATTAAACGAAATAAGCAGTAATTTTCCCTGTATTAAACTCAAAAGTAAAAAATACTAAGGTAGTATTTGTAAAAAAATCTTAACCTAAATTTACTTGAAATTGTTTTAAATTTGAAATCCACTTCTGAAAATAACATAAACAGTATTAATAACAATTTTAATAACACTAGATATAACTAATATACAGGCCATCGGACCAATACTGTGCTAAACTTAATATTTATCTAATTATAACTAATTCAATATCAATACATAGTTATATAAATATATATATATTAAAGCTTTGAATGACCAAGTTAATACCAAGGTTTGCTAACTTTTTAATGTATCTAGGATTACGGAAGCCGCTCTTTCAACGTCCCAATCACATTTTTCTAAAGTCATTTCACAATGATGTCTGGACGCTAAACCTAGCCTGTAACATAATTTAAAAAAATTGTTGACTTATATCTTGAAGTTGTTATCACATATAACCAGGCACGATATTTTTTTTAAAGATGTAAAAGACATCTGGTTGACTTCAGAGCATTGAGCAAAAATGTTCGATATAAGTATAAAATCAATATTTTTGAAAAGTTAATTAATAGTGATGAACAATTTATACAGCATTTCCTCTTTAAAATACAAAAAAAGATTAAAACAAATTATCTAAATGGCCAAGCTTTCTTAAATTTGGATCTCTTACTGAATAGCTGATATATTCTTGAGTACCATAAATCCATTCTTAAAGACAAGTCTTCTACCAACAACAAATTTATTAAAAATAAAAAAGGGTTAACAAAAATAAATATCTTGAATAATTATATCATTGAGAAATTTATAAAAATTAATTTCTTTGAAAATATGAGGGCTTTATTACAACTATTTTAAATGCTTTAGATATAGTTGGTGTACTTACCTTAACAATGAATTTAATTTGACCTGTCTTAAAGCACTTAAGCTATCCCAGTTATTCTCTTGAAGCGCAGCCAGACATTCCTCCTCTTGTAGGATACTGTCGCCTCCCAACTGGCTCATTAAGTGCCTAACTTTATCCTCTCTGCCAGATGGTTCAGATACCTAACAAAAGTTGATAAAACAGAATGTAAAAGCTGGCAGAGCATTTTTCTTACCAACAGAGCTTTGTTGATGAAAACAAAGCTAATTCCTTTAAAACAAGTAATAAAATATTTTAAAAAATTTAATTTCTACTGAGGTTAACAAAGAAAAATATCCTAGAGCACTATTTATGATATTGTGTGGTAACCATGGCAACAGTTTAAGGTTGTACAGTGGAGGTTTTGACAACAACCAGGTGGGGGGGGATCCATATACATCTTTGAGAAATATATTTCCAGGTATTGGAAAGTTGGCGCAGTGCCAGGGCTATGAAGATTTACAGTTCAAATTCGGCTAGACCCCACAAATTTTATAATCTAATTATTAAACAAATATTAAAAAAACTGTAATAACATTCAATTACCATCCCCTATAGGTTATAAAAATGTATTTGAACTTGATTGGATGAATAAAAATCTATTTTATTAACGGTTGAAAATTGTAGAAGATATATATCAGGACAGTGTGAGCTAATAGACGGAATTTAAAAAGCCATAGAGAATAAAAAACTATTCAGAAATCAGATACTACAGACATATAACTGTAAACACATAGAAATAGTTTATAAATCAAACTATTAGAGAATAATATATATTCAACTACATTTTCTGCCTTCTCTAACAGTACTTTTTTTATTGACATGATTCGAAATAACTCCATTTTCAAAACATAAATAGTACTCGAAATTTGGTACTAATTGAAGTACGAATTAAGTTTAGAAAATGAAGTCATTCCAAAATGCTACAACAATGGGAAATGATAGGGAAAGCAGAGAAAGTACTCGAATATATACAAATATTCCTAACAGAAGTGGAGATGAGTATATTAAGAATTTTTATTCAAAAATCGAGAATAGTTTTGTGTATCCCATCAGGAAAAATGTAAAATATCTGAATACATGCATGAAACAGATGACAGGAAAGTAAAATTGCAACTAGAAAAACACAAGATGTATAGCAGAAGGAGCGTCAAAGGTGTAACGATAGCCGAAGGAAGGGTCACATGATTGGAAGAGGTGAAATATGAAAGTACTCTATGATGAACTGCATGTTTAACTGAGAGATTTAAGATTTAAAATTTAATATAGTTATTAAAATTACTGAAAAACTCACAATGCGTATTATATTAAGATAAAATTCTTCTGTTTTATAGTCTTAAAGTTTATTTTGACATTTTCTAAACAGAAATAATAAGTAATTTTCAAACTCTAAAATATCTTGATCGTGAATAATACTAAAACAATTATTGCTAAATAAAAGCAGATGACTTACGAGCCAGGTACAGCTATTTATTAATACAGACAACGTATCAGGAACGGGTATATTATCGTCTTTAGGCCTACAATCCACAATTAAAAATAACAACAACAATAACAATAGTTCACAAGTAACCACTGCACAGTGAAATTACTAAAATTATAAAACAATACATACAACACTAAAATGGGTAACGTCAGTGAGAAAATGTTTTAAAACATATTATTAACATAACCATTACACATTTAATTGTATAAAAAAACATGAAAAAACCCCTAACTACTACTACAGGTACAATGGCTACCAAATCAGGAATAAATTACATTTTTTAAAATACACAAATTAGATCAAATTAACATTACAAAACATGGCAAATCTCAATTAATTAACCTAAAGATGACTAAGTATGTTCAAGTTTTTTATAAGTGGTGTATACACGTAATTTTTTAGTGTCCTCCTCAATATTAATTTTTTTTTTTTCTTTTTTTTTTTTTTATTAAAACTGGTCATTTCTGACCAACCATTAATTTACATTTGATAATTAGATTTTAGCTTTTATTACAAAGAATCCATTGATTTCTATTGTATCTTGTTTGATGTTGGAAGCCAACCGGCGTGAGGAAGAGTATTGTTGTCACTCTTGTCGTTCAACGAGTTCAAATGGTTTTGTCCTTTTGAGTCGTCTTGTCAGGTGGTTGTTGTCGATAAGTCTCAGTGCCTCAGGATTTTCGTGTTGAGTGAGCCGATTTACGTGTTTGATGGCGTTCTGTTTTATGACTTCCTCGACCATGGGTACACCAAGATCGCAATGCAAGTCACTGTTACGCACATACCAAGGAGCGTTGGCGATGTTTCTTAGTACTTTGTTCTGGAAGCGTTGTATCCCTTGTATGTGACATTTGCTGGCACAGCCCCAAAGCTGTATACCATACGTCCAAACCGGTTTGAGGATTTGGTTATATACCAATAGCTTGTTGTATATTGATACCCGTGAATTTCGACCGAGTAGCCAATACATTTGCCTGTAGCGAGTCTGGAGTTCTGTGAGTTTTATTTTGACATGCTCGACCCATTTGGCTTTTGCATCAAGATTCATGCCGAGATATTTAGCTGAATCATGATATGGGATAACACTTCCATTCATTTCGAGCCTCTGAGGGTTTGGGATCCTCTTGTTTGTAAAGTTCACATGGACTGCCTTCTGGTCGTTGAGTTTGATGCGCCATTTCTTGGTCCAAGCCTCAACTGAATTGTTTGATCTTTATAAGCGTGTTGTCGATTCTTGAACGGTTTTTGCTGTCGCTGCGTTTGCTGTGTCGTCTGCGAAAGTGGCCGTGATGACGTTGGCTGTTTGCGAAGATCACTGGTGTACAGCAAGTACAGGATTGGTCCCAATACGCTGCCTTGTGGGACTCCAGCTTGTATTTCCTTGAAGTCAGAATACGTAGATTCGTGGTTTACTCGAAACAGTCTGTTCGATATGAACGATTTCAGTAGATTCACAAACTGGGCTGGCAGAAACATGTTAAGTTTGTGAATCAAGCCTTCATGCAAAAACTCAATATTAATAATACTAAAATTAATAGTTTCATTCTTCTGAATTTAATATGGATCATCTGAGAAAAAATACGTTGTTGCTAATTACTTTCATAGTCCAAAACCTTGGAATTACATGTTTACTAAAACTATTAGTTAAACCCATTTAAAGGATTTATAAGGAATAATGATTTAATTCATTAAAAAAAAATTAATCAAATTATTAATCACTAATTACTTGGAATAATTTTTTGTGGTTTATGATTAATAAATAATACACACAACCTCTAACCACAAATATTTTTATTCTAGTTTTATGTTCATTTCGGTTAAAAGTAATCTCAGAGACATGACATGCATACTCTATTATATTTTACGATTGGAATTGTGTAAAAAAACATCAATATACTTTGCTTATACAGTATATTATTAATATTGTTGCTTGGAACTTTTGAGTGCTGTTTAAAACTGAAAACAAGTTATTTAGTAGTGTAAACATTTTTCAAAGGCTTTGCTCATCTCCAGATATAGTGTTAATAGTTGGTTTAGTAGGTGTATATTTTAAAGTTGTATACAAACTTATTGTAAAATCTCATAAAATATATAGATGATAATATTTAAATGGCACATACATTAAAAAAAAATTTTTAAATTGTTATTGTTCATGACAAGCTGGTTGTTAAACACTTATTACAATTTCAAATTATTTGCGACCAGATATTCTATTAATATAAGTTATTAAAATTGTTAACTTAGATTTGGAGGTATGTTTTCGATCCTAGCAGCAGAAACACATTAGGCTAAAGAAGTCGTTAGAAAACATTACCTCCAAGTGTAAGTTAACAATTTCAACAACTTATATTAACCCTTTGCACGCGTTTAACGTGATTTCTCATAAGGCTGAAATCCCCACTAGAGCGTATTACGGAATATCTCGTATCTACAATATTTTGTAAATGGAAGTCCTAGTTGTTTGTTTAAAGTCCATTACAATGTTTCTCTGGTGTAAATAAACTCCTCTGCTACGTTTATTGTTCTCGGCCACGTGCTACCGATCCACATTCTGTTGTTTTAGCCACCAGGCGCCACATTACGTGCATGCGCGTATGATGGGAAATCTCGGCAGGACGCAGCATCTGCCAACTGTGTCGTATTTAGTGTTTGCTATAGTTGTTTACGTGAGTGACCTTTGTTTGTACTGTAAGAATAATTTATTGTTTATGATTTCGTGAATAATAATTTCAGTTACTTTAATTTTATTATAAATGTATTTATTGATATGTTGAATTAGCTAAACATGTTTACATCTGTAAGTAAATTTTCAATGATTTATGTGTAAGAATATAAAAAATTATAAAAATAACTAGTTTATAATTTTTTTTGTTCAAATACATCTTTAGGAACTCAGAATTAAAAAGAACTTTGAACATTTCGCAAAGAAAGTTTTTTTTAACCTAATAGCACGTAATCTGTTAGTTACCCTTTATTTGTCCCGCGTGCTACGGGTTAATACGTCTGGTCGCAAGTAATTTCAAATTGTAATAAGTGATACAGAATATTTTCATTGAGAGTTTTTAGTATGTATTTATATTGTTTAAAATGTTCTTTTAAATATACGATAGGGTATATGTTAATTTGCAATGAAAAGGTGTTTATTTTGCAAAGAAAGTGTTAGATAATTAAAGAGAATAAAGCATCATTCTTAATGTAGTAGAATAAGAAAAGGCACTGATGGTAATTGTAATAATAATAAAAGAATTGGAGAAATTATTAAAATTAAAAAAATAATAATAATAAAGTAGTCTTTGATAGATTCCATATGAAAAAAGGAAAATATGAATTTTGAATTAAGAGTAAATTACTAGTACAGTACTACGGTCAAAAGCTTAATGGTTTCCCTATTGTCTAGGAATATATAGGCAGTAGTTAGTGTATGAAATGTGATAATATTTGTGTGCTGGGAATAGGGAATATGTTTGTTTTGAGGTACAGTAATACCCCGTATTTACACGATAGACGAGGTAAGAGCGATAACCGCGTAAGTCGGGGTATAATTTTACATACAATCACATAGGAATCATGTTTAATTGGGACCAAAGACTAAATAAACTAATAATTTAGATAGAAGGAAAATGTGTATGCATTAAAATACTAAATACATAATACAACAAAAATTATATTATATACATAAATATTGCAAAGAAGTAAGTAAAAAGAAGTTATTTTGACATAGATGACATCATAATCCAGTAAATTCGTTTCAAGAATTGAAGATTTTTTCCTCTCATACAGAATTTCCTCGTAACTCCCTAATTTTGTTGTACGCTCATTGTTGTATTCTATGTTTTACAAAATTTGTAAGCCTCGTTCAATTAAAATAAGGCTGTTTGTCAAGTTTTTAACCGTCATTTGGGTTAACTGGGCCTAATGAATCTGCGTTTTTAAGGTCTTGCTCTTGCTTACGCATTTCTGAGCTCATCAACTAATTGTCAGCTCCTGGTTGTGTAAATCCAGCAGTTTTTGAACGTCATTATTACCCACTTCTAAATTTAGTTGTCTGGCAAAACCGACAACTTCTTCAATCACATCAGCAATTTTATCAGACTGGCACTGATTCCACTTGAGTTTCAGTGGCTAAAAAATAGACACACCTTTATCCAAACGAAATTCAGAGGTTTTTGTGAAATTTCATTCCAAGACTATTCAATGATTCTCAAAGCATCTAAGACATTGAATTGTTTTCAAAATCTTCAACAGTGAGCTCGTTGTTCTGTCTCATAGCTCCATACAGAAGCACAAATGATCTTCTTGTGTAATAAGCTTTAAATGTTTTGATGACTCCCTGATCCATCGGTTGAAGCAAATGATTTGTGTTTGGTGGCAAAAATATCACTTTCACACGGGTGTCGAAATTAGTTAAAGTAGGAGGATGATGGCCATTGTCAATTAATAGGAATTACTTTAAAAGGAATTTATTTAGACCGACAATAACGTCCATTTTGAGGTATGAAATGATGACCAAACCAGTCCTCAAAAAAAACCTTGTCACCAAAGCTTTCCGATTCGACTTCCAAATCACGGGCAAGCTAGCTTTAGAAATATTTTTTTAAGCCCTTCGATTTTCTGAGCGATAAGCTATGAGAGGTTGCAACTTACAGGCAACAGCTATATTTGCGCCAAATATCACTGTCAATCGGTCTTTAGCGGCCTTAAAACCTGAAAATATTTTCTCTTCATGATCTATAAAAGTTCTCATAAGCATTTTCTTACAGAACAGGCCACTTTCTGCGTAACTCGGACAGCATGATTTAAAACCTCTTAACTTGGGAATCTTGTAAGACGGGGTAGCGTAAGTCGAGGTATTACTGTACCTGAGAGAAATCAAAACTCTCATAAAGGCAACCGATCTACACACCTACCCTTTGAAGAGAACATTATATGATGAAAGTAGTGATAGCCAGGCATTTTTTCAAGACTTGTTCATTGTTAAATTTTCCTCCTTCTTTTCAAAACTGCATAAATATAGGTTTTAAAGAACTCACATTAATTTCTATATACCCTAATATATTCTTTGTTTAATTTGAAATTTTAAATTTAGTAAACACCAAGATTACTAAAAGATTTTATTTTCCACAATAAAAATATATTTTCTAGAACATTGGAAGACATATTAATGAACGAGAATTGACCTTGAGAAATATGGGATAAACTGTAGAGGAGTTTTCAAGTCCTGTCATATATTCTAATATATCCTTCAATGTTAATACTACAAAACCTAAAAATAAATAATATATCATTTAAACAAGTGTACTTGTTAAACTACATGATTTCAGAACCTCTCTTACAATGTCTAAAGAGACCAACTAATGTAAGCCTAGAAACAAAATGGAGTTATTTTTTAAAATTCATAACAACAAATTTGTATACAAGTGTATTATAAAAATAAATAATTTCAATGACTTTACTTTGATACTCACTGAATTGTAGTTCGTCCTATAGTTAGTTTGAGTCTTTGGTGAGCTGGCTTGTTGACTTAGCGAGGTCGTATACTGACTTGGCAAAGTACCGTATTGACTGGGTGAAGTGGTGTACTGACTTGTAGTAGCATACTGCGACCACGTTGTATCTACAGGATCATACTGATGAGGTTGTCTTGCAGTAGTATACACATGACCTGCTGGAGTAGACAATGTTCTTTGCGTTGTAACTCGACAAGGATATGTATTTAAGCCACTCCTATCACCTTTCTGTTGATTTATCCACATTTTACTAAGCAATGCATCAGATTCACTCAAGTTTTGTTGATAACGATCTACACTATTTACATTTTTACTATCACTATTTACACTGCTATACATGTCACGAGCCATTAAATTTCCATACCTCAGATCATGCAAAGAAACTTCACCAAATTGATTAGATAAAGCTGGATCAGTACATGACTGAGTAGATGGATAACAAACACTTTGCGAACGTATTGCTCGAATGTTTGAATCTGATTGCAGATTCACACTTTTCGAGGCCCATGAATTCTGCACTAACGAGCCAGCGGGCAATGGCGTAGGGGGTGTTACATTCGAAGGCTTTCTTTGTAAATTCCTCAACGTTTGAGGAGGTGGCCTCAGCACTGGCAAATCATTTGGACTTTTTCCAAAGGCATTTGGATCAATAAAAGATTTGTCTGTATTTGCCGATGCTTCCTTTTGGCCTAATTTTTTTTCCAGCTCAGCAATAAATTTAGGATCTAACATTTTAACTGGCGATTCCAACACATCACCGTTTTCATTCACTGATCTTTCTTTCATACTTGTAACACCTTCATTCAGCGTTTTTTCAGGTGTAACATGAGAATAGTAGCGAGGTCCAAATATACGAGAAGTGTCGAATGGATCTGGACTTTGAGATCTTCTTGTGTCAGAAGTATTTACATCTGTAACCTGGTGTGGGTAGTTTGCATAAGCTCTATCAGAGTGAACGGATTCATTGGTACTCCAATATTCCTCTTCCACTGAAAAAAATACTTGCTACAATAAACTTCAACTTAACAAAATACTGTTTTAAAATTTTATTAATTTCTAGGAAAGGTTAGATTCATTTAACTAGAAGTAATGGATGATCCATTATTTTCTCCAACATTTTATTTTCTATTCTAAATCAGAAAGAAAAAAATGATAAAACTTTTTAAAGCAATTTCTTTATATTAATACTTTTACTATACAGTAGAGAGTCAGTAATCTGGACATCAAAAATACGGAATGTGGTTTCAGAGTACACTGAACTTGGCTTGAACAGCGCGGCACTTAGCACCACTACAATACATGCTAAACTAAGTGTTATCTTTAATTATAAATGGGAAGAAGGTAAACCAATTCTGAAAAAAATGCGGCATAACTAAATTTAAAATGGAAATTACAGAATATTGATTTAAGTTTTTTAGATTTGTGTGTTCCAAACGGTAACCAGTAACAGGTATTGTAATCAATCAGCAAAATAATAAAATTCATTATTAATCTTAATTTTTAGCTAATGTGTCATATAGGGCTTGATATGCTTTAGTTCAAAAAACAATAAAGGACTTTTTCACTCAATAAGTTTTTGTCGACATGTTTTTGGCTTTCTGTGTTTGTATTAGTATGTACATTATATGTTCTTACACTAAATTCTTTTGTATTTTTTAAGCCCTCTGAGGTCTATTTTGTAATAACTCCTGGTTTAATTCAAACATACATGATACTCTAAGCATTAAAATAGATTATAGTCAATGAAATTTCAATAATACGCAGTACTATAAAGATCATTTGAAAATCCGGATAAATCAGTAGTCTGGATCGGTCCAGGTCCTAACTGATCCGGATTTTCGACGCTCTACTGTACTAAATAAAGAAAGATATTTACGGCCCATATCTTCTGTCAGGCATCCAAACATGACTGATTTGGACATTCAAACACAACTTGGGTAATACACCAATCTGTAGAACACTAGTGAACTGAATCATACAACAGAACGGCGAGGAAGAAAAATACCGTATTAATATAAATATTGCTTGGAAGTCGGACTCATTTCCTTTGCATGACGCATTGATATAAATATTTCTTGGACACCCGACTCATTTCCTTCCAAATAGATAAAATAGGCTCAAATAGAGATAGGCTCGAAATATCGCAACTCGGAGTTTTGAAACTCTACTGTACTCGCAAACCAAGTTACTCATAATGTAAGGTTTCACTGTACCATAATAATTATGCTTCTGTAACAGATAACAACTGTTGTTATAAAAAAAATTTATATAAATTTGTAAGGTTTTACTTAACAATTTTGGCAGGTAAAAACGAATAATTTTTAACTTTCAAACTACAACAGTGTCGAAAATCCAGATCAACTGATACACCGAGACCCATCTGAACTATTGATTTATCCAGATTTTCAAATGATCTCTAAACTAGTGTATTATTCATATTTCATCAGCTATAATCTGTGTTAATGCTTAGAGTATCATGCATGTTTGAAATAAACCAAAAATTATTACAAAATAGACCTCAGAGGGCTTAAAAAATAAAAATATTTAGTGAAAGAACATATAATGTACATACTAAAACATAGTACTGAAAGCAAAAAACACGCCGATAGAAACTTATTGAATAAAAAAAACCTATTGTTTTTTAAACAAAATCATATACGACAAATTAGCTAAGCATTAGATTTAATAATAAATTTTATTATTTTGCTGGTCAATTACAATACACATTATTGGCTAGTACGTAGAACATACATCTAAAAAAATCAAATCATGATTAACCCTTTGGAAGCCAGCCGCTCGGGCCGCAGCCCAACTCCTGACCGCCAGCCGCTCTGTCAGCGGTGCTAGCGAGAACCGCCAAGGCCTGTTTGAACGTTTTTGCACCGGTTTACATTTCGCTCTGTGCTTTCGTTATTTTTTATGCAAATGTAATGATTTTTTTTTGTTTTATAGATAATTACGTGGGCTATCAACATTTAGTAACTAAAAAAGCGTTACTTGTACAACAACATTATTGATAAAGCAATAATGATTAACAGAAAAAAAAATTATATAAAAATCAACTTTAGATAAAAAAATTAAGTACTAAAAAAATATTTTTATGTATCGCAAAAGTTTTTATTCAATTTAGTAACTAAATATCATACTGTTTGCAAATTTTCACAACTTTACTACAAAAAATAGTTTGTCAAAAACGTTTTTCAAAAAACGTTACAAATAGAAAAAAATGTTATTATTATAAGCACTATTTATACAAAAGAATATAAGTTTGTAAATACTCACATAATTTACAAAATACTTACAAGGTATGGTGATAAAGGCCTTTTCGTACTAACAACAGTTCATTTTATAGTTTATAGTATAATAAAAGTAAACACAAATATTTTCATGTCGCCACATCACTTTCTAATACAAATGTTTAGGAAGGCACAAAGGGTGGACACTTTTATTGCACTTATTACAAAAGTATCTTGTTTTTTTTTCCTTTTGCCACCTTGAGCAATACTCACTCTACTGCACACAGAACAATTTCGTTCCTTGTTATCAGGCAATCGAGCAAGAAGTCCATTTTGAGCACGCTGTACTTGAACTGACGCTTGTTCACCAATCCATTCAGCAGCAAGTTCTTCAACCAGTGCAATTGTGAATTCCAGTCTTGATAGCGGGTTGTCTGTGTTGTTTTTGTATAGGATGTATAAGTTAACAATCATACGACCAAAAATATGAAATGTAACCTTTTTTCAATACTTGAGCGTACGCCGCTCGTCCAGGTAGCAATACAACATTTGATCGGACGAATCTACGCCGCCCATATAGGAATTGTACTGACGTATGATAGATGGCTTGCTAGTAATAAACAACTTATTTCCTCTCTTTTTAGATTTCTTTTCACTTTTTGCAGAAGCATTTGTTGACAAGAGAAGTACTTGATTTTTTTGGGATTTTTTGGGAAGGAATGCGGACTGGCGACAGCGCGCTGCCTTATCAGCTAGGCCCCCGATGACAACAAAAACAAATAGCTGAGCCAAGGTCACTGGTACTACCATCGTTAAACTTATTTTCATGTAGTGTTAGTGACTTCAACGAAAGTCCAAAACAATAGAAACAAAATTTAAAAGTGTCTAAATACATCTTAAAAATAATGTTTTCCTGGCGGTCCGATGGATCGGACCGTGGCGGTTTTCGCCTACACACAGTTGGTCCAATAGATCGGACCGTGGCGTCCAAAGGGTTAAATATACTGTATGTTTCGTTTTTAATTTTGTTTTGACACATTTTTTCAGAAATGGTTCATCTTCTTTGCATTTATAATTAAGGATAACACTTGGTTTAGTATGTATTGTAGTAGCACCGAGCGACACGCTTTTCATGCCAAGTGCTGTGCACGCTGAAACCACGATCAGGATATGCAACTACCTCTGGATATTTTTGACGTGTGGATAACTGACACTCTATGTCTAATGGGTAGTGCTGAACAGTAATGATGCAGCTTCCCATTACAGGAAGCCTGCTCGTGGAATCATTGGAAATAAACATTTCTTCTTAACTAGTTAAAAAAATTACCTGATTCTTCTGGTACATCGATTGGTTCATCTAAAATAGATGAAGCTGATGTTTGTGCTCTGCTTGTGTGATTGATAACTGGCAATACTGGAGATGGCATATCATCTGCAGAGAAGTCTATAAGCACCGCCTCGGTAGCTGGTACCACGGTAGAATCTGGAGCTCTATGCAGAATTGGGTCTGGAGGTCTGGTGGGTGCCGGCCTTGTTACTCTGTGATCTCTCATTGACCTTTTCTCATTACTCAGCTTTGAATAGTTAAACTGTTTATTGGATGCATGACGACTCAGCAAGTGTGTCTGACCTGAGAGGAAAATCAGATAAGATAGTAAGCAGTGTATTTCCTTTTATTAATTTAGAAATGGACAGCTTGAGATCACAAATATAGTTAGGTACGGGCATAGTACAATACGAGGGCTATTCAGAAAGTAAGGAACGTTTCTGTCTGACGCCGCTAGGCGCGCGCCGATCAGGTACATTTTGGTGCGTCCGCACTTGGAAACTCAGTCGGCGTCTAGCAGTGTCAATGGGAACATTTCCGCGTTGCCCGTTTTTTCGCAATTTAAACTGAAGATGTGCGCTGAGATTGAAAATCCTGCTAGTTGTGAGGTGCGATTAGTGATACGGTTTTTGTTTGTAAAAATCTTAAAACCAATAGACATTTATTGCCAAGTGTGTGAAGTTTACGGAAACAACGTTATGAATTAAAGTTCAGCCTAAGCATTCTGACTGATGAACTGGATAAAGTTGATGAAAAGGTTCGCGAAAACCGCCGATTCACGATAACGGAGCTTTCGCTTTGTTTCCCACAAGTTTCACGGACTTAGTTGTTTGAAATTGTCACACAAAGGTTAGGCTACCACTAATTTTGTGCAAGACGGGTGCTGAAAATGCTCAATGACCACCATAAAAGTCAGCGAATGGAGGCAAGTTTGACATTTCTTGATGCCTACGACAGACATGGTGATTCACTACAGGATCGCATCGTAACTGGTGATGAGGCACGAGTAAAACACGTTAATTGCGAAACGAAATTACAGTCCATGGAATGGGGGCACACAAGCTCCCCCAAAAAACCAAGAAAATGTTTGCAAACATTTTCAGCAAGGACAATTATGGCGACGGTTTTTTGGGACAGGCAAGGTGTGCTTCTTATTGACTTTCTTGAATGTGGTGCAATAATAAACTCTTAGCGGTACTGTGAAACTTTGCGCAACCTTAGGAGAGCAGTTCAAAACAAACGTTGAGGGAAATTGACGTCAAACATTTTGTTTGTGCATGACAATGCCCGACCTGACACAGCAAACCGCACTAAAGAACTCCTTGAGTCATTCAAATGGGAGGTTTTTCCTCATCCGCCTTATAGTCCTGACCTTGCACCAAACGTTTTTCACTTGTTTCCAAGAATGAAGACCTGGCTAGCCACATAGCACTTTGACGACAATACGGAGCTCAAGGCGCGCGTCACTGAGTTGGTGACATCGCAGGCGGCAGATTTCTATGATGAAATGGAATTTCAAAGCTTGTCCACCGCTACGATAAATGTCCCAATTTGTCTGGCGACTACGTAGAAAAGTAGTATTTTAGTTGCTCTTTCAGATGTATATAATAAACATTTTTTATTGTACTTATTATTTTTTTTATTCAAAAACGTTCCTTACTTTCTGAATAGCCCTCGTATATGATTAAAACAATTTCAATGGATGTCAAAGACTTGTAGTAAAATCATGCACAGATATACTGTCTGACACAGACTATACTTGGACCCTGTAAACCTAAAGATTTTGAATTACTCTTGGACGCTATTGTTACGTACTTTCCTAGTAAAATTAACGTTAAAAATCAATGTAAATGCTCAGACAGGGCTACTCTTATCGGCCGATCTTTGTCCCTTACAAGGTTCGGTGCGAAACAGTTCTACTCAAGACTCGAGTATATCGACATTTCTCCCGTCATACTCGACATGAAGTAGTTTTGTTTTGTCTCACTCCCGTTATGACATGTGATGCAATTTTTCTATTGTTTTCTCCCGCCGTCTGGTAAAGACATTATTACTGTAAGAGTGACGATTTTGAATTATATGTGAACTCTTTTGTTTAGTTAGGTATGTAGTGCGTGAACAGGATGCACCCAATACTCATCGTCATTCATCTAGAAGACGCCAATGAACGTCGTTCAAGAGGGGCGTTTTAAGGTTCAATACACTTTTATGTTCATGTGTATTGTAAATATATTTGAGATCAATTGTGCTCTTACTGCTACCAGAAATTTAGTATGGATTTATCTCAATGGTCTTCCGGAAAATCTAATTGAAATCATACCTTCCGTTACATATTTTGATAATACATGCTGGAATCTGTAACAGATATAGATAGAAAGGTCCTAAACATTTAGACTGCTTCATTACTGTGTGTTCTAAAGAACTGGTTTAATTTTAACAGAACATCTTTAAAGATTTTGTTGTATACATTGATCAGAAGAATTTTACTTGTGGGCTTTATTACTTATGCTGGGTCTTGCTTATGATGATTGGTGAAAACGTACAATTTTTATTAAACTAACTAATGACTTTTCTGAAGTTATATTTCAAACAAAATTTGTGAAAAAGTTACTGAAACAAAACATTGATTAATACACAAGGTGATCTTTGTCAGTGCCAAATGCAGTCGAAAAATTTTGTTTCAGTAAATGTTTCATAAATTTACTTAATATTAGTTCAGCAATCTGTCAATTAGTTTAATAGAAACTTTTATGTTTGGACTTTATAAATAATGATTTGCCAAATTACAGCTTTAGTAAATTTATCGAAAACTCACTGAGGCATACCTTTTCTTCAAACCTCCATTAAAAAATTTAAATTTTTACAAAAAATGTTAGTATTTGATATTTTTATTTATTTTTTACATTTAAAATTAAACTCATGCCATATTCCTGGTATAAAAATCACCTGGTACAAAATTTACCAGACAGAAATCAAGTATTCTCATATTAAACAGTGCATAAACATTTAAGGCACTAGACGTGAAACTTGAGACGTTTAACGGGGATGTATGAAACATAATTACAGCTGGATACATACTGTGTGTATGGAGACTCTGGCACTAAAATGGAAGCTGTAGTTCCATCTAGTGACATGTCAAGCTAAAACATATGTTGCTTTATATTTAGGCCATTTATTGTTAAAATATAAATTCTACAATTTAAAAAAAAGCAATGAAATTTTAGTTTGTTTTTTACTATGTTAACTACGATTGTTATTTATAATTGCTTTTTAACAGTTATTAGTCATCTGTCAAAATTCTATTCTTTTTCTTACCCCCTACCTAAATATAAATCCATATTTTGAAATCACACACACCCACAAATCTGCCTTGAGTTTTATTTTAGAACTAAATATACAAAACATATTAGCAAATTCAAGTTTATCAGCTAAAGCAATTATATTTTACAACTTATAAATATACATACATTTTAATATTATTTAATGTTTTTAACATATGTAAATATTAGACAAGTAAAATACTAATGATCTGTCTAGGATTAGTGACGATACATGACCTAACTTTGATCTAGAAACATATTGTTGAAATCAAAATGTATCTAAAAGTAGCTAGATGCACTGACTAACCAAACTGTGGCAGTATAGGTTAGTGCGATTAAAAACGTTTCTTTTCTCCAAGAGTTTAAAAACATCACTTAAATGAGAAAAAGTTGGCTATGTACCCAACAATTTTACTAAATTAGAATTGTATTGGCTTAATGAAAAGTAGTACAGTAGAAATTTGCTAATTCTTCATTTTCGTAGGGGGATGAAGGGTGATGAATTAGTAGAAGGTAATTTATATAACGAAAATAAAAAATATTTTTGTTATGAAAGAAATATGGTGTAATATTTCTTTAGCAATTTTGCTTAATACATCCATGAATACATTTCAGAGATGAATATAAATGCCTGTAGATAAATATTTCTCAACCCATTGCTGATCTAATTATATGCACGCAGTGGACACTAGTCGGTACGAATTAATTCCTCCGGTCAAATGAATTGTATTTTATTACAAAAATGTTCTCACTTATAAGACACTAAATATTATATTTTTTATACAGTTGCAAATTTTTTATTTGTTATTTTGTACCTTAGCTTATTTTGTGTTAAAAGATTATTATGTTTAGTCATAATTACCAAAATCACATTAGAAATTACTTACAGTTTGAAGTTTGCTTTAGATTCTATTATTGTTCATTTCTTATGTACACAAGAATACTAATTCTTAGTAGTTATAGAATAATACTAAGTACACTAATTACAGCTACTGACCAACACCAATTAAAACATATATTCATTCAAGATGACATAAAAACTGCTGAAGCATTCTATTATGTATAGATGTCTGACAGAAGATCAATGGGACATAAATATCTTTCTTCATTTACGCTGTGAGTTTCGAGAGTCGATAAATATCCCTTAGAAAGCATAAACATCTAGTCATGTGTGACATATCAGAAAATAAACTCTATTGAAGCAAACAAATCAATCAAACAATGACAACATTTACAACTAGCTGGCTATTCTTTATATCTGCTACTAATAAATTGTCGTAAACTACAATGGGTTAATACTTCATCTACGTCTTGTAGTTTAGAGGTTTGAGGATGTCATGATACACTTTATAACAGACATTTATTTTGGTATTAATCCAATCTATTCAAGACATAGATACACAGATGAAAAGGAACACAATGAGAGATTTGATATATTTGCAAGTACTGGATCCTTTGTTAATCAAAATAAAGATCTGATATTTGTCACAAATATTTAGCTTTGCAACTGTTCGGATGTGGATGGCTAAGCTTTGAGCTTTATACAGATGTATAAAGGCTATGGACATATTGTAGAATATATATTGGTACAATATGGTGTACTGTATATGATATGGTTGGCTAAGCTTCGAGCTTTATACAGATGTATAAAGCCTATGGACATATTGTAGAATATATATTGGTACAATATGGTGTACTGTATATGATATGGTTGGCTAAGCTTTGAACTCTATACAGATGTATAAAGCCTATGGACATATTGTAGAATATATATTGGTACAATATGGTGTACTGTATATGATATGGTTGGCTAAGCTTTGAACTCTATACAGATGTATAAAGCCTATGGACATATTGTAGAATATATATTGGTACAATATGGTGTACTGTATATGATATGGTTGGCTAAGCTTTGAACTCTATACAGATGTATAAAGCCTATGGACATATTGTAGAATATATATTGGTACAATATGGTGTACTGTATATGATATGGTTGGCTAAGCTTTGAACTCTATACAGATGTATAAAGCCTATGGACATATTGTAGAATATATATTGGTACAATATGGTGTACTGTATATGATATGGTTGGCTAAGCTTTGAACTCTATACAGATGTATAAAGCCTATGGACATATTGTAGAATATATATTGGTACAATATGGTGTACTGTATATGATATGGTTGGCTAAGCTTTGAACTCTATACAGATGTATAAAGCCTATGGACATATTGTAGAATATATATTGGTACAATATGGTGTACTGTATATGATATGGTTGGCTAAGCTTTGAACTCTATACAGATGTATAAAGCCTATGGACATATTGTAGAATATATATTGGTACAATATGGTGTACTGTATATGATATGGTTGGCTAAGCTTTGAACTCTATACAGATGTATAAAGCCTATGGACATATTGTAGAATATATATTGGTACAATATGGTGTACTGTATATGATATGGTTGGCTAAGCTTTGAACTCTATACAGATGTATAAAGCCTATGGACATATTGTAGAATATATATTGGTACAATATGGTGTACTGTATATGATATGGTTGGCTAAGCTTTGAACTCTATACAGATGTATAAAGCCTATGGACATATTGTAGAATATATATTGGTACAATATGGTGTACTGTATATGATATGGTTGGCTAAGCTTTGAACTCTATACAGATGTATAAAGCCTATGGACATATTGTAGAATATATATTGGTACAATATGGTGTACTGTATATGATATGGTTGGCTAAGCTTTGAACTCTATACAGATGTATAAAGCCTATGGACATATTGTAGAATATATATTGGTACAATATGGTGTACTGTATATGATATGGTTGGCTAAGCTTTGAACTCTATACAGATGTATAAAGCCTATGGACATATTGTAGAATATATATTGGTACAATATGGTGTACTGTATATGATATGGTTGGCTAAGCTTTGAACTCTATACAGATGTATAAAGCCTATGGACATATTGTAGAATATATATTGGTACAATATGGTGTACTGTATATGATATGGTTGGCTAAGCTTTGAACTCTATACAGATGTATAAAGCCTATGGACATATTGTAGAATATATATTGGTACAATATGGTGTACTGTATATGATATGGTTGGCTAAGCTTTGAACTCTATACAGATGTATAAAGCCTATGGACATATTGTAGAATATATATTGGTACAATATGGTGTACTGTATATGATATGGTTGGCTAAGCTTTGAACTCTATACAGATGGATAAAGCCTATGGACATATTGTAGAATATATATTGGTACAATATGGTGTACTGTATATGATATGGTTGGCTAAGCTTTGAACTCTATACAGATGTATAAAGCCTATGGACATATTGTAGAATATATATTGGTACAATATGGTGTACTGTATATGATATGGTTGGCTAAGCTTTGAACTCTATACAGATGTATAAAGCCTATGGACATATTGTAGAATATATATTGGTACAATATGGTGTACTGTATATGATATGGTTGGCTAAGCTTTGAACTCTATACAGATGTATAAAGCCTATGGACATATTGTAGAATATATATTGGTACAATATGGTGTACTGTATATGATATGGTTGGCTAAGCTTTGAACTCTATACAGATGTATAAAGCCTATGGACATATTGTAGAATATATATTGGTACAATATGGTGTACTGTATATGATATGGTTGGCTAAGCTTTGAACTCTATACAGATGTATAAAGCCTATGGACATATTGTAGAATATATATTGGTACAATATGGTGTACTGTATATGATATGGTTGGCTAAGTTTTGAACTCTATACAGATGTATAAAGCCTATGGACATATTGTAGAATATATATTGGTACAATATGGTGTACTGTATATGATATGGTTGGCTAAGCTTTGAACTCTATACAGATGTATAAAGCCTATGGACATATTGTAGAATATATATTGGTACAATATGGTGTACTGTATATGATATGGTTGGCTAAGCTTTGAACTCTATACAGATGTATAAAGCCTATGGACATATTGTAGAATATATATTGGTACAATATGGTGTACTGTATATGATATGGTTGGCTAAGCTTTGAACTCTATACAGATGGATAAAGCCTATGGACATATTGTAGAAAATATATTGGTACAATATGGTGTACTGTATATGATATGGTTGGCTAAGCTTTGAACTCTATACAGATGGATAAAGCCTATGGACATATTGTAGAATATATATTGGTACAATATGGTGTACTGTATATGATATGGTTGGCTAAGCTTTGAACTCTATACAGATGTATAAAGCCTATGGACATATTGTAGAATATATATTGGTACAATATGGTGTACTGTATATGATATGGTTGGCTAAGCTTTGAACTCTATACAGATGGATAAAGCCTATGGACATATTGTAGAATATATATTGGTACAATATGGTGTACTGTATATGATATGGTAGGCTAAGCTTTGAACTCTATACAGATGTATAAAGCCTATGGACATATTGTAGAATATATATTGGTACAATATGGTGTACTGTATATGATATGGTTGGCTAAGCTTTGAACTCTATACAGATGGATAAAGCCTATGGACATATTGTAGAATATATATTGGTACAATATGGTGTACTGTATATGATATGGTTGGATAAGCTTCGAGCTTTATACAGATGGATAAAGCCTATGGACATATTGTAGAATATATATTGGTACAATATGGTGTACTGTATATGATATGGTTGGCTAAGCTTCGAGCTTTATTCAGATGGATAAAGCCTATGGACATATTGTAGAATATATATTGGTACAATATGGTGTACTGTATATGATATGGTTGGATAAGCTTTGAGCTCTATACAGATGGATAAAGCCTATGGACATATTGTAGAATATATATTGGTACAATATGGTGTACTGTATATGATATGGTTGGCTAAGCTTTGAACTCTATACAGATGGATAAAGCCTATGGACATATTGTAGAATATATATTGGTACAATATGGTGTACTGTATATGATATGGTTGGCTAAGCTTTGAACTCTATACAGATGGATAAAGCCTATGGACATATTGTAGAATATATATTGGTACAATATGGTGTACTGTATATGATATGGTTGGCTAAGCTTTGAACTCTATACAGATGGATAAAGCCTATGGACATATTGTAGAATATATATTGGTACAATATGGTGTACTGTATATGATATGGTTGGCTAAGCTTTGAACTCTATACAGATGGATAAAGCCTATGGACATATTGTAGAATATATATTGGTACAATATGGTGTACTGTATATGATATGGTTGGCTAAGCTTTGAACTCTATACAGATGGATAAAGCCTATGGACATATTGTAGAATATATATTGATACAATATGTTGTAAATTACATTTATTATGTTTATAAATCTGTTCAAAGCTTAACCACATCGTGCGACATTTGGAATAAATATCTAAGACAAATATCAGCTTTATTTTCTGATTGGCAAAGAACGTAGAGCATCTGAAATTTATCAATGTTTAGGGTGGTTTTTCATCTGTGTGTATACAATAGTCTCGTTTATCTGACCTTCACGTATCCAACAAATTAAAAAATAAAACATGCTCCGGTCTTGGCAGCAAGACAACTGCCCACATCAGCGAAACAGACGTGGATCACAATATTTTATACATCTTCATAAAGTATTTACATACTTTTAATATTTACTCTACCAATCAAATCTTAAGCAAAATGTTTTAAATTATGTATACTATCACCTTACCACATAAAAACTTTAAATCTTCTGTTTCACCATATCTTTCAACTTTTCCCTATTATCCGACATTTTTGCTTTTCCCTCGTCATGGTGCCCCATTTACAACGGATAAGCGAAACTCTACTGTATATTATTTTTGTATTAGTTTATATAATGAGTTCCAGGTGGAATCACAACTCTGAGGAAAAAAATTGTTAAATCCTGTCTGTTATGTATAATTTTGTTCACATCCATTGCAAAACATTTCATGAATAATATAATAGAAGTTTTGAATGATAACAGACAATTCTGTATCAGAAACTTTTTAAAACTGTTGACAATATGAGTTGTGAATAAATTTGTCTACTGGGCTGCATCCCCTAGAAGTAACCAATTATAGAATTATGAATTACTGAGCGTGAAATTAGCGAGTTTCTACTGTATTGATGAAGGAAAATCATTCTATTTATATAACTAACAAAACAAACCAAAGCACAAACAATAGTAAACTGTACACCAGTTTTATACAGTTTATTTTGCTATGTTAAAACTAACACCTAATAATAAAACTGACTCACTTCCACATGAACACGTCAAACCCACACTTTCTAGGCTCCTTGCACCAACTCTTTGTGATTGTCATGTCTAAGGAAAATGTCATGAATGATAATGGAATTTTACTAGGATAAAAATTCAAGTAATTTAAGAGTAAGTCATTAAATAAATGATGAACTGGTTGAATATCGAGTCGAAGATATTTATTTTAATAGTGGAACGTTTTTAAAATGATAAGGCCAACACACTAGTCGCCGAAACACTGCACTATTAAAATAAATATCATTGACTAGATATTCAACCGGTTTATGATTTATTTAATACTTATTTTGAGTGCTCAAATAAACATAAATTAAAAGGAAGTAAATTTTGTTTTGCTTCTTAAAATATAAAACATGTTAAAATTCTTAATATAGTCATGTTTATTTATGTTAAGAATATTTCTATAAATTTGATTACCTTTTTCTGCTCTCTTTAACGTTACATTATTTTCCTCTGTTGACGCTTTTCGGAATGACTCCATTTTCAAAACTTAAATTGTACTACTTAAGTACGATTTAAGTTTTGAAAATGGAGTCATTCCGAAACGAGTCAACATTGCAATATTAGGAAAGGCAGGAAACTGTACTCAAATATATATAAGATGTTAGAAATGAGTATTTTCATATTAATGATATGATTCTTGAGTCTTGTAATAAAATATAATAGCAGATATACTAATGAATAGCGTAAGACAATTTGTGTCTGTGTATAGGTAAATTTGTAGAGATATGTGATTCTAATGTATGATGTGGGTTCTTATTTCAATGTGTATTATTTGTTATAAAAATTTTCTAATTCATATTTTAAATTTAAACATGTTTACCGAAAATATTATTGGAATAACTGTTGACTATGTTTTCACAAAACATTTATTTAGGTATGTTTTTAATAATGTTCGATAATTTATTTATACTTTTCGTAAAAATAAAATTAATGTATGTTTTATATAATATTAGTGTCTTGATAAGGGCTATATGAAAGTTATTTTCTGATATTATGGTCAAAAAGTTGACAAAATAAGTTACAGTAATACCTCGACTTACGCTACCCCGTCTTACACGATTGCCAAGTTACTCGGTTTTAATCCACGCTGTCCGAGTTATACAGAAACTGGCCTGTTCTGGAAGAAAATAACTAAGATAACTTTTATAGCTCATGAAAAAAAATTATTTTTAGTTTTAAAGGCAGCAAATACAGATGGTGACTGTAAATTGACACCTATTGGTCAGAAAATCCAAGAGCATTAAAAAATATTTCTAAAGCTAGCTTGGAAGTCGAATTGGAAGGCTTAGGTGACAGCTTTTTTTTGAGGACTGGTTTGGTCATCATTTCATACCTCAAGTCGAACGTTATTGTCGGTCTAAACAAATTCCTTTTACAGTAATTCTTATTACTTGACAATGCAGGTGCATTGGCTAACCTCTACTACTTTAACTAAATTCGATATACGTGTGAAAGTGATATTTTTGCTACCAAAAACAAATAATTTACTTCAACAGTTAGATCAAGGAGTCATCAATTATTTAAAGCTTATTACACAAGATCATTTGCACATCTGCATGTAGCTATGCAGAGACAGAAAGAACAACAAGCTCTCTGTTGAAGATTTTTGGAAACAATTCAATGTTTTAGATGCTCTGAGAATCATTGGAGAATCTTGGAATGAAATTTCACAAAAAAAACTTTGAATGGCGTTTGGAAAAAGGTGTATCCATTTTTTTAGAATTTTTTTAACCACAGAAACTCAGGCGGAATCAGTGCCAGTCCGATGAAATTGCTGATGTGATTGAAGAAGTTGTCGGTTTTGCCAGACAACTAAATTTAGAAGTGGATAGTGATGACGTCCAAGAACTGCTGGATTTACACAACCAGGAGCTGACAATTAATTGATGAGCTCGTAGAAATGCGTGAGCAACAGCATGACCTTAATAGCGCAGATTCGTTAGACCCAGTCGACGTAGAAGATGAAATGACGGTTAGAAACTTGACAAAAGGCCTTAGTTTAATTGAGCAAGGTTTACAAATTTTGAAAAACATAGACTCCAACGATAAGCGTATTTCTGCCACAAAAGAAAAAAATTAGTGAATTATGAGGAAATTCTGCAACCACCTACGTCAAAGTAATCTTTTTACTTTGTTCTTTGCAATATGTATATACATAATACAATATTTTGTTGTAATATGTATATAAGATTTTAATACATCACATTTTCCTTCTAATTCATTAGTTTAATTAATCTTTGGTCCCAATCAAACATGACTCCTATGTGATTGTATGTAAAATTATACCGTGACTTATGCGAATTTGACTTACACAGTTACCCCTCGGTCCCCCCTATCGTGTAAGTATGGGGTATTACTGTATTAATGTTTGTTTTTATGTTTTAACATATGAGTATGTACATCTGTTTGTGTACGTTTGTGAATGGAAAAGGAAATATATTTTCTTAGCCATATACCATCAAAACACAATTATTTTAACAGTTTCTAACTAAGAAACAAAAATGCTCAACACTCCATATATTTTAGTGAGTGGCTATTCTAATAGAGAATACTGAGTTACAATTCCATGAAGAAATCGTAGCTTAAACTCTCTCCAATATCTACGCCAAATGTTAGTCACTTCTGAAATAGAATCACAGAACTCAAAGCGTGCGTCTCTAAGCAAGTGTTCTATGTTAGTCGGCAGGAACACTGAACGATCACTGTACAATATTTACCTACGTACGAAGGTATGTTTAATAAAGAGATTAACCACTGAGGTAAGGCTAGGTCTAGGCCAAAATAGTTGTTCGTAGGTGTGGAAGTTGGAAAAGAAAGCTCGTAATTGGGTTTGGCATCTGAAAGAAACAATGTTATTACTTTGTATTATAAAATAACTTTAAAATATTATTGAAATTTACAAGTTTTTATTACAGAAACACTAGGTTTTCAGATTGTATTTTACTTAGTTTTTTATTATTGATGTATTAATGAAATACTGTAAACAATAAGTTAAATTTTACATAGGTCCTATTTAGAGGAAACCCAAAGAATAGGAGTTAATTATTATTTCTGAATTATAATAATCAGTAAAACGTCTCCAGCAGTTTAAAGAAGCAACTGTAAAATATTAAAGGCTATAAAGTAGGAAAAATTAGTTTTAAAACATTCCCTGCAAATATTAGATTTACTATAAAATAACGATTCAAAATATGATACCCCTCATAAAGGTAGAGGCAAATAGATTTACTAAAATCAGTGTCATTTTGCTCAGCACAATGTTGTTTATGATCGTACCATTGATCCACCGTGTAATATCTGACTGTGCCATACACATATCTTGTGATTTTCGTTGCATTTAAAATGAGGGTTTTTATTACAAAAAAGAATATAACATAAAATTTTAAGCTAATTTGGCCAATTTTTTTAGAAACAGCAAATGGGATGGACAACATACAATGGTCAAGCCAACCTAAAACTAAAAAATGAAAGCATTTTAAGAAGACATTGAGGTGAACAAAACTGGTTAACTACCAAAAATGAAAATAATAATAAAATTGTTAGAGTTTTAAATAACTTTTTTAACAACAATTGGGATAGTAAGATACAGTAGAACTCCAACTATACAAATCAACTGGGACAGGATGCCATTTGGATAAACAAAAATTGGGATAGTTGAATTTTCAAAAAGAGTCAATTTTAATTAATTACTGTATGTATGTTGTCTTATTTTGTGTTTTTTGCTGCCTTCGTTGATTTTCTTGCAAAACCTTCACCTTCATTTTCAAATACTGACATGAAGTTTAAATGTGTAGGTTTGTCCCTTTTTCTTAGAGCCTGAAATAGTTGATCATCCAACCGTTCATCTCAGCCTACTGATTACCTGTAACTCCTTTATCTATAATTAGTTTATCCCCCTACAAATAAGACTCTTGATTCTTTTTAGAAGCCATGGTGATAGACAAAAGGCACTCACAAACTAAACAATAGACCGATGCGAAAGAGTACCAAGAGCCACTTGGGGATGGATGGCAGCAAACTATACAGATTGCTTGTAGACGATGACTCAGTATCGAAATATTTTCGCTGCACCTTACACTAGCTTCGTGGAGGAGAAGCCAATAATATATGTAGGTAGAATGATTATTTTTGAAATCTTAGTACGTTTACGTCATTTTTTTTAATCTGAAAGCAATTCGGATGGATTTGTACTGTAATTATGATCTAATGAAATATCATGCAATTATTAACAACAATTGTTCATTAGGTTAAATTCACCAACATCTGTTGACTGTTTTAATTGGTTATACATAAACATTCCTTAATTGGAGTATGAGGATTAGAATTTATTTGAAAATTTTACTTATTACTGAATGTAAGGCTAGAGTGCATGGATATATTGTTGAAATCTCACACATAGATGCAATAGTCAAATATACTAAGACAGGTTTAAGGTCACTAATGGCACCAAATTCAAACAATTTTTACTGAGAATACTTAATATGTATCTACTTTCTACGATACACACACGTTTACATTTACTCTCAGTATCTGGTTAGTGAATATATAGTTTGCGATCCAAGTAGAGTAGTGAGCTAATTTGGCCAAATGAGCCATGTTGCTCTCCTTATTTTGAAAAAGGGAGAGTCTTATCTCCCCAAAGTTTCCTATCTTTATTCCTCATATTCTTTCTTCTCCCTTGACCTCCTAGGCGCTGCTACAAGTAGATAGCTATGAACCCAATACAGCTACTTCAGGTATACTTCCCTGAACAAATGAGACGTGATTGTTCTTTATATACTAGAAAAGATGATTTTGTATCTTTATCTCAACCCTTAATTATTATTTACAATCCTTTTTAGGTGACATTACTAAAATTTGAGAGACTGTCTTACAGCACAGTAAAAATTACAATATGAAAATTAAAGGATAATTATTGCAGACAATATCACAATGATTCTTTAGATCAGGGGTTCTCAAACTGTGGTACGTGATAATTTTCAGGAGTATGCGGGGCAGGTAATGAAAACTTGAACAATTTTTATTTCTTTCCGTTTTGTGCTACAATGTGATCCAATGTTAAAAACAATATATTTTAGTACTACGTTGTTAGATTTCTGGATGGTCGTTGTTAATGGTGTTGGAAATGAGTACCACGAACTTTCAAATACTGCTCTAAAGATTTGTATTGGGTTTACAACTACATAGTTACATGAAAGAGGGTTTTTGAGAACCCCTTTAACACATCTAAAAAGTACAGAAGAAACAAGCTTAATGTTGAGGACGATTTAAACTCGAGCCAAACATTGAGGAACTATGTAAAAACAAGCAAGCTCATCCCTCTTAAAGTTGCTTGATGTAATCATCTTGAATTCACTGATTGAACTATAATAAAAGGTATTTAACTAAGTAAATATGTAATGGGTTACTTCGTTCGTTAGCTTCATAAAACGAACAAATGTTTTGAAACAAGTCAGCAAGTAAGCAATTATGTATTCAATTAGTTACGTATCATTTAATTATAGTCATTCTTTTTATTAATTTTTTGTAATGCGTTTCAAATATATTTTGTTTTTTACGTGAAAAGTGTTTTTAATTTAACCGGCCCCAACAACAAGGTGGTATCCAAAATTTTAATATTTCATTAAGGGGTACAGTCTTTGAAAAAGATTGAGAACAGATAATCAGCATTGTTCACCAAAAAATATTTTTCTGAATAACAGAACATCTTGGTGAGGTTGCTAGGAAAAAGCTGAGTATTTTAAGGAAGTAGGACAAAGAGCAAAATTAAAAAGAGTTGAGAAGCTTAGGTTTGTATATTTAAAAATATCATCAAATATATGTCTATTAGGACTACTGTATTTAATTACCTGCATTGTGTTACAATTTTACAACTATGTTTGGGGAAGTTTATTCATATTATGAATAAGAATAACTTGGAGCAACTCTGGTGTCATTTTTAATTATATATAAATACAACCTCTTAAACCACAAAAACGTTTTATTTATTTCCTTTATAAAACGAGTTAGTTTTGTAGTAACTTCTTCTGAAGGTGATTGCTTTGCAATCAGAATGTACACCAGGAGATAAATAGAAGGTTTTTGTGGCTTAAGAGGTTCAATTAATTTATTATTACATTATGAATGTCGATGTAACACTTATATTTAATAAGCTACACTTAAATCAAACATCACAATTTAAAATTACAAAATGGGAAATGTAAGTTGATTAAAATTGTTAAAATGCTTTATCATTAAAATTCAACAAAATGTCTTTCAGCATATTATCGACTATTTACGAATTGAAAGAATATTTTTCTTACGTTTTTTACGATCTGTCAGGATTGGCGTAGGAGGTCCAGAAGCAGTCTCAGGAAGACCCAAGATATCTGGAGGATCCATTGGATTGCGCAAATAAACCTCATCTATTTCTGCAGGACTGCCCCATGACTGTCCATACGGATCACCATGTCCCGTGTGGATAAAAGAGTTGGTTAGAGGTTTACTAATATCCGACTGGTCTTTTCTTCTCATTGGGTCGACTGAGCACCTAAACAAGGCGATTAGATTTTGTAACATTTAAAGTAAATCATACATTATACAAGGTGGGATCAAAAAGATTTTAACCAGTTTTTGTACAAGTTCCTAATATCTAATGAGCTAGTACGGTGAGTCTCATTGCTACGTGAGGTTACTTAGGAGTATCATTACTTTTGTAATTGGGTATAAACATTCATGTTATTTCGTGACAAGTAAGCAAAACAGATGAAAATGTTTTAAAAAATTTGTCAACTTATTCACAAAGACGGTATTAAACGATTCATTATTTGTACATAAGTGTCAGTATAAGTTATATAAACAGCCAAAATTGTCAGACCTTGTTTTGAGGTTACTGCACACATCCAACTGATACTGTTTCTTAGTAACAGACAAAATCTAAATGATACATTTTATACCAAAATATATGTCTACATTTTATCAGCTACCCAAATTTTTGAAAATACTTTTATAAAACTGATGATGGATTGTTTGACGACATTTTTCAGATATGATTTATTTTCATACATACTATTCATGAAAGGCTGTACTGAATGGTTATGATCCTTTAGTGGGGTTCGGCTGGCCTTGGAATAAGTGTATAAGGGATTTTTGAACAGTTTGTTAAAAAGTGTATTGATTCATGTACAAGAGCATTTTTGAGCACTGATGAAATGTTTGAGGCTTTTCGTGGAGATGCAAATTCAGCAACAAGCCTGACAAGGTTTTCTGTGGTAAATAGCCAAAGGAACCATATTTAGTAAACAGTGATGCTAGCAGTTTAGTCAAAAGGCTTTTACAGCAATTAGATAAAGTAGAAAAAATATAACAGAAACGATTTATATTTAAACTACAGAACAAGAATGGTTGAGATAGTTAAACAAAACAAATCCCAGCTTCCACCTGAGTTAAAAAAAAAGTAAAAGGAAGGCTTGTTTCTATCAGTATATATGGTTTTAGAGCCAAACATAATGGGACACTTCTGGTTTCAAAAAAATACAGAAATTTCATAATGTTATCAACGATGAAATCCACCCCGAAAATTGTTCATTCTCTCATCCATTGGTTCATCCAGATATGTTTGTTGCTAATAGTAAAATTTTAAAATTATGAAATGTTTTTATAAGACAATAAATCTTTTTCTAAACCATTTCTAATCCTTATCTAAATAGTTTTATAAATCTTTTCTACTATACAATATTATTTTAAAACTTATTGATAAAACCACTTTAAGAAATTAAAAGACTACATTTATGTAAAATTTACTTGTTAGAAATACACAGAATTTGGATTCTTTTCAGAAAATCTTGGAGCCAGGAACTCATGAGCCCACTTCAAATAAGGAAGAACCATTTACAAAATAGCAAGGCCATGAATGTAACAAGTCAAAGTGTCAAGAGCATACTAGATCACAATTTGCATGATGTGCCATGAACGGAATAAAAATGATGCACAGAAAAAAGTCTAAAAATTTCTTGTATTTTCTTTCTGCTATGTTGTCTCAAAATTTATAATTTACTTATTTTTTTGGTAATTGATATTCAATAAATTAGTTTTGAATGAATATGTGATATTTAATGAGTTTGTAAACCTTAGGTTCTCTAAAAGGGCAACTATTTACACTACAAACCAAGGCATACGGGTTAATGATGTCCCTATTAATTTTTTTTGCCGACCATTCAAATCAGCAACTGCCCACGCTGCACCCTTTACCAACAAACAATTACTAAGTAGCATACAAGTTTTAGATACATCACACAAAAAAAGTGTTACCAACCACAAAAAAATCATCAGTGATCACCATGCAGATTCTGGGATTAAATTTACATTTATAGTAAAATTTCTTCCCATTTGCTTTTCATTCTTTTAAGTGTTTATTTTACAATTTTTATCATAATGAAAAATTTGATAATTTGATTTGTTGCTGTAATATAATTTTGGATATTTTAGTGTCATCACACAAAACATTCAATACCAATTATAATACAATTCACCAAGGCCACATGTGAACATGATCGATGTTATGATGCTGGCAATACTTCTAATGGAAGGCTACGATTGCAAGTTTTTAAACTTAATAGATGATTACAATTTTAAGAAACTACTACCTAAGAAACAAATTTTTTTCCAAAACATGACCTTACAATAGATAAATGCATTTTGGTAAATAAATAATGACACTTAGTAACGATAACTATATATTTTCACCATTATTTTTTCTAAGTTCTAGATTCGATAGGAATGACAAAATTTCTATTTGGGACATAATTTAAAATAAATTTTCCAGTTTTGAAATAAGGTTATATAGTAAAAAATCTCTAATTCGACTGAATTTCATATTCGTCACAGAAATAACCAATATCGTTTGCGCTGTCACGTAGTATAGATGCCATCTGAAAAAATTCTTTATTACAGAAGAAAATGAAAGACTTACCATATTTTTTCTTGCTAGTGTCTCTGTCCTTCCAAGGTAGTGTAATATGTTTTTTTATCTCTTTTATGAAAATAGATTAACGTACTGTACAGTAATACCCCGTACTTACACGATAGGTGGGACCGAGCGATAACCGTGTAAGTCGAGTTCACGTAAATTGGGGTACAATTGTACATTAATTGTATAATAAATCACATGGGAATCATGTTTATTTGGACTAAAGACTAAAGAAACTAATAATTTAGAAGAAATATGTGTATGTATTAAAATCTTAAATACGTAATACAACAAAAAGTTATATTATTGTTTGACAAAATGAAGACTCTTTTTCTCACGCAGAATTTCCTCGTATCTCGCTAATTTTTTTTTGTTTTGTGGCAGAAATACGCTCATCATTGGAGTCTATGTTTTTCAAAATTTGTAGACATTGCTCAATTAAACTAAGGCCTTTTCTCAAGTTTCTAACCTTTATTTCATCTTCTACGTAAACTGGGTGTAAAGAATCTGCATTTTTAACGTCTTGCTCAAGCATTTTTTTGAGCTCACCAATTGTCAGCTCCTGGTTGTGTAAATTTTGCCGTTCTTGAACGTCGTCATTATCCACTTCTAAATTGAGTTGGCTGGCAAAACTGACAACTTCTTCAATCACATCAGTAATATCATCAGACTCTGGCTCTGAGTTTCAGTGGCGAAAAAAATACACACATTTTTCCAAACGCCATTCAAAGTTTTTATGTGAAATTTCATTCCAAGATTGTCCAACGATTCTCAAATCATCTAAAAGATTGAATTATTTTCAAAAATCTCCAATAGAGCGCTCGTTGTTCTGTCTCATAGTTTCATGCAGATGTGCAAATGATCATTCTTGTGTAACAGGCTTTAAATGTTTTGATGACTCTCTAAACGGTTGAAGTAAACTAGTGGTGTTTGGTGGCAGAAATATCACTTTGATGCATGTGTCGAAATTAGTTAAAGTAGTAGGAGGATGGCCAGGTGTATTGTCAATTAATAGGAATTAATTTTAAACGGATTTGTTTAGACCGACAATTATGTTCGACTTGAGCTATAAATTGATGACCAACCGAGTCCTCAAAAAGGGAAGCTGTCACCCAAACCTTCCGATTCGACTTCCAAATCACTGGCAAGCTAGCTTTAGAAATAGTTTTAGTGTCCTTGGATATTCTGAGTGATAAACTATGAGAGATTACAACTTACAGTTAACAGCTGTATTTGCGCCAAATGTCACTGTCAATGAGTCTTTGGCGGCCTTAAAACCTGAAAATATTTTCTCTTCATGAGCTATAAAAGTTCTCATAAGGATTTTCTTCCAGAACAGGCCAGTTTCGGCGTAGTTCGGACAGCATGATTTAAAACCGCGTAACTTGGGAGTCACATAAGACGGGGTAGCGTAAGTCGAAGTATTACTATACCTGAGAGAAATCAAACTCTTATAAAGGCAACTGATCTACATACCTACCCTTTGAAGGTTACCTACCCTTTTAATACCCTTGGATTTTCTGAGTGATAAACTATGAGAGATTGCAGCTTACAGTCACCAGCTGTATTTGCGCCAACCATCACTGTCTGACTTTGGTGGCCTTAAAACCTGGAAATATTTTCTCTTCATGCACTATAAGAGTTCTTTTACGAGTTTTCTTCCAGAACAGCCCAGTTTCTGCATAACTGGGCCAGCATGATCTAAAACCGCGTAACCGAGGAATTGCGTTGACGGGGTAGCGTAAGTCGAGCTATTACTGTATTTGTAATTACAAACTATACTACAGGCTACTAGTGATTTTATAGTGTTGTGTAATAGTATTGTTGAGCTTTTCAGCTGATATAAATAATGTAAGTACAACATTTATTACATTACATACCTATTTACGTACGTTTACCCACAATTACTTGTTAATTTCACGACTTCTGTAATTCATTGTTTTCTTAAATTCACCCCCCCCCCCAGTCCTGAACAGGAAGAATTAGAGAGGTTTTACTGTAGTTTATAAACTCGACTATAATTTTAAACTAGAGTTTTAAGTTTCATGAAATTTTATTTTCATAATTTTTTCCTATACAGTTTACTTACCTTGGAAACTGTCCGATATCAAAAGTTCGAAGATTTTGTCCTCTCCACCAATACAGCTCTGACCTTCCATCAATGATGGCAATCTGGTCTCCAGGCTCTATGCTCAGTTTATCTGATTCCAAAAATGTCTGTAAAGCTTTCATGGTAGGAGGCGTAGACCTTAACAAGTACTCTCGAATCGCTGCAAAAGTAGGCCGGTCTGTCGGGGCTTTGCTCCAACTCTTCAACACATTTCAGTTTATGTTATAATTATTTTATGAACATTTGTTAATAACATATTTTTTTGTGAATTATAGAGGTTTTAATTTTAAGAAAATCAATGGATATTTAATCAACAGTTACAATTTTATTTTGGTACTAATTATATATATATATATATATATAATACGTTTTCTTGTTTAATAATTTAAAATAACATAGGTTATTCAAATACAAGAATATTTATTAATTTATATCCAAAGCTTTTCGTTGGTAAACAGTACCAACATCATCAGGAATGAAAATTACAATCTTTATTGGGAGCGGGTTTTAAACTGCCCGAAGCACTGCTACCTTAAGGTATATTGTACTTACCTCCCTGATCTAGTCAAATAGCCCCTTCCCTCTTACCAGGTTTAGGAGTTTCCTGACTAGTGTTTTACCTTCAGCATCCACCAGATCCGTTCCATCACCAAAGAGGTTGAAGCGCTTCTCGACAAGTGCTTCACATCTGTAAATAATGTGTGTGGCAGTCTCCAGTTCCTGCCCGCATAATCTGCACACTGGTTCATCTTTGTAGATACCCATTTTATGCAGATGTTTCCTTAGTCCACCGTGTCCCGTGAGTAGACCTGTGGCTATCCTCAATTCCTGCCTAGACAGATAGATGAGACTCTTCTGCAGCCCCAAGGAAGGTTTCCTAAGGGTTAGCTTACTGTGTCTCATCCCTTCAGCCCTGATCCAGTGCTCACAGTGTCTTTCAGCCATCCACCTTCGCACTGCCATCTTGACCATGGATTTGGAAATACCTACCGCAGGCTCCGGTCCAATCATGGGAGTCAAAGACCCCTCTCTGGCCAGCGCATCTGTGGCTTCATTTCCAAGTATTGCCCTATGCCCTGGCACCCAACCTACTTTGATTTGATTGTGCCTTACCAAGGCTTGTAGGTTATTTAGGCACTCCCTGACTATGGCCGAGGTGACCACATGTCCGTTTAGTGCTTTAATTGCTGCCTGACTGTCGGAAAAAATAGCAATCCGGGTCCCGTGTGTTCCCCTTATCGCTATCTCTCCCAGACAGGCATTTATAGCATATATTTCGGCCTGAAAGACAGAGGTATGCCTCCCCAAGGGAAAAACTAGTTTTACCCTTGGGTTTTTACAAGTCACCCACGCTCCAGTGCCGAAGTCCATCTTGGAGCCATCTGAGTACCAGATCTGAGCTCCCGATGTTAATGTCCCTGACCATTCCATCATAGTTTGGTGGGTCTGGTCAGGTGCAAACGTTCGAGTAATGTGGTCGCTGCCCATTTCCAAGACGGGTTCTTTGACCACGCACTCGATACTCATATGTCCCGAAACATCTGGGAGGTTAGCCCAGTTGTTCGAGTTGCGCAATCTCCATGCCGCCAGCCTCGCCTCTCCCCTAAGGACAACCTCAAGGAGGGGGAGGTTAAGCATTACTTCTATTGCTGCACCAGGTGTAGTTGACATCGATCCCAGTGTGCACAGACAAGCCAATCTCTGGATAGAGCTCAGTTGAGCTCTTGTCTGTGCCTGGTTGGCCTTTGTCCACCACACTAGAGCACCATAGGTAATCATAGGTCTTATCACCCTCAGATACATCCAGTGCATCATTGATGGCTTCAGTCCCCATTTCTTACCCACCATTCTTCTCACAGTCATCAGTGCCCTTTTGGCCCTGTTAACTGTCCTCTCAAGATGTGGGATCCAGGTGAGTTTCCTGTCCAGAGTAACTCCCAGGTACTTCACCTCCCCCACAAACTCAAGGTATTCACCAAACAAGTGAGGCATCCTGGTTGTCAGATCTTTTCGCTGTCTGGTGAAGTTAATAAGAGTTGTCTTTTTAGGATTTACCCTAAGGTTCTCCTTATTACACCACTCTTCAATCAGTCAACAAAAAGCTTTGGATATAAATTAATAAATATTCTTGTATTTGAATAACCTATGTTGTTTAATATATATATATATATATATATATATATATATATATATATATATATATATATATATATATATATATATATAGATTTTTTGGACTAGGAGACTGACAGACTTACCTTGGTAAGAGTCCACACTGTAGTCTTGAAATAGAAACACATAAAAGCACTTAAACAACTTATATTTATTTTATTTCATTCTCTCATATTTCTTTTTGTGTTTTCTCTTCGATTGACAAAGACCACTGTGTGGTTGAAATATATCATGTTTAAGTGCTTTTATGTGTTTCTATTTCAAGACTACAGTGTGGACTCTTACCAAGGTAAGTCTGTCAGTCTCCTAGTCCAAAAAATCTAAATAATCTTTACCAACCAAAACTAACCTGATATATATATATATATATATATATATATATATATATATATATATATATATATATGAAGTTAATATATTACTATGTAAGTAATTTTATCCACCATTAAGTGCAATAATTTTACCTTGAGTGATGAGGCACCTTTCGGTCGTTGACCATTGTCGAATCACTGATGTTTTTCTGTTGTGGATGTTCGGTCTGTGAAGTTGGTGTTTGTTGACGTAACGCGCACTTTTTCTTGATCTGTGTGTATGATATTTCTATATAGTATGTCTTCTGTATATGTTGTTTGTAGATTCATTAAGTTGTTGTGTATGTTTTTATAAATGTGGTATTTTTCTAGCGAGTTTAGTTCTATTGGTTATGTTATTTATTTCCAGTATGGTTAGGTTATTTTCGTAATTTGTTATTTCGTGTTTATGGGATATTAGGTGTGCTGCAACATTTGATACTTTAGAATTTTTGGTGGATTAATTACTTACTTAATGGTGGATAAAATTACTTACATAGTAATATATTAACTTCATAAAGTCAGTGCAACGGAAAAACAATGGACAACGTTAAATATCAAGAATATATATATATATATATATATATATATATATATATATATATATTATAAATATATTTTGTATTTGTATTTATATATATACAGTCAACTCCCGATTATCCGGGATAATTACCGGCAGGGCCGTCACGGATAATGCGAAATCACGGTTAAAACAAATACCATAATATCCACACAGCCCTACTTCTACCCAATGACTGTAAAAACAGCTGATAAATAGTACCGCCTCCTGTTGTACCGTCACTACTCTACAGTTTGTTTTGATCAGAAGCAATGCATAGACTGACCACTGAGGTAGAGTAGTGTTTACGTTCGACTCGAGCGATCGCGTAATTCCGCGAATTCGCCATTCGGATTTATTCACCAAAAAACGGCCGCTCGCGCTCGGGGTTATCGCACCTCCATGCATCACGTTCGATGCTTCGATGTGCTCTGATCTGATTGGACGTTGGAGATAACGCGTAATTAGGGATTCACGCGTCATAGAACCACGTGAATTTATAAAAGGACAACAAGAAATATAACGTAACTCAGACATGCTGACCGAAACTCTGCCCGAGAGTGCGCGTCACGTGGAAACAGGTAGGAAGGATTTAAGACACGGGGTGGCGACTGCGGGCGAGTTGACAGTCTATAAATTATTCCATAAAGGTTACTGTATGCCCCAACAACCGCTCGCGCTCAGATCCGTCCACCGCGTTCACATTTGACTCCTCCCGCCCCACTGCTTCAAGTGGAGCTGATGATCCCGGTTGATCCACAACCCGGTTGATGCGATCCCGGATAATCGGGAGTTGACTGTATTATAAACATATTATACATGTACATAATTATTATAATGAAAGAAATATCTACTTTTAGAAATACCTAACTAATAATACTTCCACCGACTATGTGCAAATAATGAATGGAAGAAAGACCCTGGCAGACATGATTGACAGAGAGTGGTACATTGTGTTGTAATGGTTGCCTAATTTTTTAATAATAAAATTGTTTCTACTATATCTTAGTGTATGAGCTTCAACCTATTTCATGAAACTCTTTCTGGGAAATACAAATGGCCATATGCATACAATTCCGCTTTGGTTGCTTTAATGAAGATCAGTTTCTGTGAGCTAACTTCCTTGTGCGACCTTGTTATGCAAGTGTATATTTTTAGATAATTTTTGTTTGTTTTTATTGATTCACCTGTAAATATGGGTTATATTTTTTTACTTGAATTAATTGATAGAAATAATGAGTGAATGTGAGCATATTAGGATTGCAAATCTATTAGCTAATATAGAACATAAAGAAAAGCAACATCAGTGCCCAAATGGTTCATTTGTTATAAAACTCTTTGATAGTGATAGTGATGATGAACCTGATAAGGTGGATCCTGAGGCTGATGAGGACGCAATTGTAACAAATGACTTAAACATGACAACTTCAGTGATTTTTAAAACTTACCTCATGAAAAAATAGTCAAAGGAAGGTTTATATTATAAAGCCTTGGTTTATTCTGTATAACGATTGCCATTTTAAATAGAAATAGTTAAGATTTTAAGTAAGTAGCAAATGTTAAAATAAAATCTTGTAATACATTCTTCTAAACTTTTTTAATGTATTTTTTGAATGCATACTATATAAAGGAATGCTATTAAATAAATTTAAAGTTTTGAAAATATACAAATATGTTTCATTCCAAAGATATTTGAAATAAAATTATTATTTCAATTTAAACAAGCACGTTTAGTAACCTCCATGTGCAACCTCTCATGATATCCCAAAGCATGTGACCTCTCAAAGATTAAAAGTTTGTATGTATTTGTGAAAAAGTGAAAACAATGTAATTGGATTAATTAGATAATGAGATGCTAGTTATTCAGATTGAAAACTTGTTAAGAAACTTACTTAGATTGTAGATTTAACTTATAGTGTGAATTCACCATTTCTGTTAACAAACAATATAAACTGATATTAAAATAATTATAAGATGTCTCTTGTAACTTTGTTAAAGGAAGGTTGTATAAGCCAAGTGAAATTTGTTGTAAATGGCTCACCCACACAAGCCAACTGTGATGTCTCAATTTTATTTCTTACTTTATGACTTTTTATAGCAATTATTTTTAAAAAAATCATTTCTTGCACATTTACAATTCAAAAGAAAATATTTATTTCCAGTTTAAATATATTTTCATCATTTAATATATAGTATTCTAAGCATAGAATATAGTATTCTAAAATAGTATTCTATAGTATTTATAGTATTCTATAAAAAGAAGCTATTTCATTTTTATATCTGGTGTTCTCACCAAGTATTCTCTATCAACTGGGGAAATATTTTATAAATAAAATATTTATAGTAGATACCAAAAGCATTATTAACGCCTTTTGTCAGAACCATGATGGTTATTACAGGGACGGTTCTATACTCACAAGATCCACTTTTCTAACCCTCTCTTTTAGTATAATTGGCACTACGTCTGTACTATAACAACAACTAATCTGTACAATACTTACAACAGTATAGATTTAGTTAAGGGACTAATTAGATTCCCCATAGATCGCTTAGTTGCTCATAGTTAGAGACAATTTGATTCCTCTCCATATTCACAGAAGGGGAGGACACGTATATTAAATACAACCCTGAGCTCTCAGTAGGGGAGGGAAGAATTAAACACCCACGTAGTCCCAGTAGGGAGTAGTTCCAACGTATGAAACTTTTTAGAAACTTTAGGTTTCCACCTAGACTACCTTTTTTTCCAGGGAAATGGCTTTCTTCACCCTGGTATTATATAATTCTTCCAAAATTATGCAATCTTTATTTGCCAGTATGTTATTTTTATCTAAATACAAAAGTATTTTTTATTTTAATTCATGACCATAAAAACAATAATTTAAGAAAACAGATCAACCTCAACTTTATAGTTCTACTTTAAACAGGTATAGGTAATTTTTACCTGCAGCATAAGTCTATATAAATCTGGAGGACAAGCTTCTGGATGTCGCAATCTTTCACCTTCCCTGTCAATCTTGCGCAAAATTTGAGTTCCATTCATGCCTAACCAAGGTTCTTCTCCAAATGTAAACATTTCCCACACAGTGACGCCAAACATCCAAACATCCGATGCATGACTGAACTGTCGGGCTTTCAGTGACTCTGGTGCACACCAAGGGAATGGCACTTTACTATGCTCTGTCATTACGTAGCAGTCTTCAGCTTGAGGCAGAGCACGCATTAAACCAAAGTCTCCGATCTTAACCTGTAAACCAACAGAGTTTAAAGATATGTTTAAGTTAATTACGGCCAATGAAGTGTAAATTAACACATTCACTGCATGTAATATTAAAGTATATATGAGGTGTGTTAAAAAAATACCCGGAATTTTTAAATTTCACGCGAATTTTTGGAGAGTCCGATAGTCAAAATTTTTTGTATTGTGTTGGTATACATACCTCTGAAGTATGACACAATTTTCAGCTGTATTCATTGTTTACTTTATCTGTGGCAGCCGCTAACGTTAGACGTGTTTTCATGCGCTCGGCGATTTTCAATTGTAAAAAAAAATGGATCAAAGAATTTGTATCAAGTTTTGCGTAAAAAATGAAATAAAGTGTAACAAAGTGTGCGAAATGTTAACAAAGGCCTATGGTGAGTCTGCTATGAAAAAAGTATTTACGAGTGGTATAAGCATTTCCAAGATTGCCACGAAGACGTTGACGATGACGAACACCCCAGCACATCAACAACTGATGAAAACGCGGAAAAAGTGGAAGTATGAATGATCGCCGAATCACAATGAGAGAAGTTGCTGATGATGTTGGCATATTGATTGCTCATGCCATGACATTTTTGCAAACATTTTGGATATGAAACGCGTGGCAGCAAAATTTGTCCCAAAATTGTTGAATTTTGAACAAAAACAGCGGTGAATGGAAGTTGCTCAGGAATCACTAAATGAAGTCAGCGACGATGCAGAATTTATGAAATGTATTATAACAGGCGACGACACGGGTTTACGGATATGATGTTGAAACGAAGGCTCAATCGTCCCAGTGGAAGCATTCTGGCTCTCCAAGACCGAAAAAGGCTCGGCAAGTGCGGTTGAACGTCAAAGTTATGCTTACTGTGTTCTTTGATTTTAATGGCATAGTGCATCATGAATTCTTGCCACAAGGTCAAACGATCAATAAAGTGTACTATCTATAAGTTCAACGTCGTTTGCGTGAAGCAGTGCGAAGAAAACGTCCGGATTTGTGGCAAAACAATTCATGGCTTTTGCATCACAATAATGCACCGGCGCACACATCGTTGCTTGTTCGTGATTTTTTGGTGAAAAATAACACTGTAATGATGCCCCAACCTCTATATTCGCCAGACATGGCCCCCTTGTGTCTTTTTCCTTTTTCCGCAAAACTTAATACAAATTCTTTGATCCATTTCTTTTTACAATAAAAAATCGCCGAGCTCATGAAAACATGTCCAACCTTAGCGGCTGCCACAGATAAAGTAAACAATGAATACAGCTGAAAATTGTGTCATACTTCAGGGGCATGTATACCAACACAATAAAAAAATTTTGACAATCGGACTCTCCAAAAGCGCGAAATTTAAAAATTCCGGGTATTTTTTGAACACACCTCGTATATTAAAACTTTCTCAGAACCTGAATATGTTTCACTATATGAATATATTTGTAACTATATGACAATATGAATTATGATAGTTGTTAAATTATGATGGATTTATGAAGTTGTTGACCAACAATTTTAAAAATAAAATAACAAAAAAAGGAGATAATTTTGGTTATCTTGAGGCTATTATTGAGCACTGCTAAGCCTAAATAACCCATGTAATTTTTTCCTTAAAATGGTTATATGATTATAAATTATTGTAAATATGATTAGAATGAAGTAATCAAATAAATATTGTTGCACACCACTGTCAGAGGATTAAAAAAAAAAAATGAGATACCCCCTTTTACATGAATTATAACAAATAATCCTTCACGGGCCATAGTTGGTGTGCTTATATAAGTTTTAATGTAACTAATTATAATAGAAAGATATTTAAATTGTTTACCTGTTGGGAGTCATCCTTATTTCTATCTGTTACCTTACTGGATTCCTCGGAAAGACAGTATGCTGCGGAATGTACTCCCTCGGTCACCAGGAAGTCGCTAAGGACCTTTTCTGTTCGACTCTCACTGTCAGAATACTACTTTTCCTAACTTGGTTAAATTCATTTAGAAAGGGACCAGAAAATCACACCAAACATCTGTTTATTATATACGTCCCCTGAAAAGTGCCGGGCTCTCGTGGAGACTGTTAGAACTACTTACTATTATTCATTCACAGAGATCGAGGTTTGGCGGTAATATGTATAAAAAAGACGTTACATCATGAAGCCTTTTCCAAGTATTCTCTGCAAGTATTCCATCTGAATCATAGCGGTTTGAGTGATTTGTTACTGATATCGACATCTATCAATTACTTCAGATAAGTTACAAGGTTAATATAACTACCAACATTAACTCAAAGATTCCCATCGAATGGCTAGGCAAAAATATAGGTTTTAATAATGGGCATCAGAAAAGAGAATTTCAGTTGAAAATAGTATTATGAAGTTCAAGTATCAATGGAAGATAAACGTCTTTACATTATACAGTAAAACTTGGATAATTCCAAAGTGTTTAATTCGAAATTGTCGATAATTCAAAGTTTTGGGTTGTTCCCTCGAACTTTATATGCTAACAATGTAAACTAGATGTCTGTGCTTTATAAGGGATATTTATAAACTTTTGATACATACAGCATAAATAAAGACAGATACATTGACCTTTTGTCAGAAGTCTAAACGTAATAGATAGCGTCAGTAGTTTTTTGTCAACGTGAGTGAGTAGCTCTGTATAGATTTTACTCAGTGTCGGTCAGTATTTGTGTCCTGTTTCTTTTATGTGATTGTAAAATGTTGAGTTGGTGTTCTGTTTGTGTTCCTCGACTCTTTGTTTAAAGCTGCGACCTGTTTGTCCAATGTAGAATGTGTTACATTTGTCGCAGTTTATTTTGTATACGCCTGGTGCTTGTGTTTATCTTTGTTGTTGGTGCCGTGTTGTATTTTGTATTGTAACTTGTTATTAGTTTTGTATGCTATGTTGTATCCTATTTTTTTTTAATTTGCGGGCTATTTTGTTTGTTGTTTAGTTTATGTATGGTAATGTGGTGTACTTGTTTTCCCTGTCTGTAATGTTAATTTTAGTGTTTTTTTGTATTTTGTATCATAGTTTGTCTATTATTGTGGTGTTGTATCCATTTGTGTATGCTAAATATTCAATTGTGTCTAGTTCTTTGTTTATGTATTCTGTGCTAATTGGGACTTCATTAAGTCTATGGAGAATGGATCTGAAGGCAGCGTGTTTGTGTTGGATAGGTCGGTTTGAGGTGTTGTGGATAAGTGTGTCTGTCGTCATGGGTTTCCTGTAAATGTTGAAGCTATGTTTTTGTGTGTGGCTTTTTGTTAAGGCTAGGTCTAGGAAGTTTAGGGATCGGTTGGTTTCAATTTCTGAAATGATGTGGACGCTTGACCCGACATCTCCAAGAAGAAGACACTGATGAAGATTGCCACATAGCGATTGAAAAAGTTCTGTCTCAGTAAGTTTTACCAAATTTACAAAATTTAAAGTTCGGATAGTCATAAACTATTGTTTAAGTGATTAATAAGATTCACCGAACGTAATGGACTTCTATATTTAATGTATTCTTGTTTACATACAAAATGAACCATAATAGTGGAACACCTCTAGTAAAAATTGCATCCATATAAAAAAAATTTGATATTTAGTGCTTTATAAGTGAGAATATTTTTGTAGTTAAATACAACTTAATTGACACGATAAATGAATTTATGCTCGCTAGTGTCTGGGGCGTGGATATAATTAGATCCGCAATGGGTTATTACTAATAATTATAAATTTTGTAAATCCATTATGTCTAAGTTTATTGCCTATTCAAATTATAGTGTTTAACTTAGATCAGTTACTAGTATGATAGTGACAGTTTCACTACCTGAAAACGGCTGGAATGGTAGTCAAAGTAAAAAAAAAAAGCTGGACTATTTTCACTGAAAGGGTACTCTCTGCCTTTCATAATGCGAATTTTGGTTAATTCAAATATTTTTATTGGTCCCTTAAGCTTTGAATTATCCAAGTTCTACTGTACTATAAAATCTAAAAATCCATGCAAGCTGAAAGATATGTAGCACCATTACGTATCAGATAACCAACATCATTGCCCAGTGTAAATGTTATTCCAGATTACCGGAGGGTCCAAACGTATTCCCTAAAAATTTGGTTGATAATTTTTGGAAAAGTTAGAATTGACCAGAAATGTCAACTCCTTTCTTGGAAGATAGACCAAGTCTGTTGTGGAGGCTTCCTTTGTTATCTAGCTGAATTGGAGAAGCAAATGGGAAGGAGGAGAGCATTGAAGCCTTTTACAAGCTTGGCTCTCCAAGCCTGAATCAAAGGTCCAGGGCACCCTACATATATTGAAAAGTAAGAAATCATGAAATCTCTCTTCAGTCAGCCATATCTGGAGCATGAGTTTGTACTAGTTGAGCCAAATTGTACACAATTGAATGGTTGAGAGATTTAACGGTTGAAAGATTAAATGGTTAAGAGATTTAATAGCCAAAAGATTAAATGATTGATGTCACATGTTGTATATTTTTGAAAAATATGCTTTTGAAATAAAGGACAGTAAATTGTTTCTTAAGAAAACATATAATAAACTGTTCACTACTGATGTATCTATACCATGTGATTTAATATTTTATAAGAATTAATTTTTAAACACTATAAGTGTTCTTGTTTCTTGCTATTAAAATTATCAGCTAAGTTTTCTTTGTTTTAAATATTTATTTCCCAAAGAATATTTAATAAATTACCTTATACTGAAAATTTTTGGCCGCTGGCCTGTGAACATTTATGAGCCTATATATTAAAAAAAGGAACAGTTGAAGTCAAAGAATTGAAAAAACTCAGGAAAACTCCATATCAGATTTGGGATTATGAAACTGAGTTAGTCAAATAAGAATGAGAGAAAAATAATAAAATGTGATATAAATTAACGCATTGACTGCCAACCAGTTTTCCGATAATTTTCAAACACAATAATATTTTGTCTTCTAGTGTGTTTATTTATTTAAACTGGTTTATTTTATAATACTGTCCAACACCAGTGACTGTCATGGCTCGACATAAATATTTATACTACAAGACAATGTTGGTCACATTGTCTGGCTTACTTGTTAAAGGCCGATCATCCGAAAAATATATAGTATGGTGGCTTACTTGTTAAAGGCCGATCATCCGAAAAATATATAGTATAATGTATTTTCACAATATTATTGATATTTGTAAACAATAAATATAGTTAATAGATTTTTCAAACCTAATTTTTTTTCAGCATAACTATTTTTGTTTTAAAATATTTGTCTAGAATAATTAGAATGTAAATATAATCTGAACATTATTCTTACATTTATGTTTGTATTGTTTCATTACAAATATGTTTTAAATCAAGCAGTTTTTATGAATTTTATATGATCTTATGAATTGGAGGAAGACGTTTTAAATTAAATATTTAATTTATTACTAATGGAAATTGAAGATAAAACGTTTCCTCCAAGCGTAAGTTAACAATTTAAAAACTTATATTAATAGAATGACTGGCCGCAAGTAATTTCAAATAAGTGATTAACAACCAGCTCATAATGAACAACAAAATTTTTTCGTGAAGGTTTTAGTTTCTAATTTTTAAATTGTTGAAGATTTTTTTAGGATCAAATCAAAGGTAACATTATTCTAAAACATAATGTAGTTCTACAAAGAAATGTAAATTAAAACTATTTTCTTCTAAAATTTCTTTGTAATTCTGAACTTCTAGTTTCCCAATAATTGTAGTCTTGTAAAAAAAAAAAATTAAAAAATTTTCTGAACGTCAAGTTGCAGGAACACACACAGAGGCCGTCTCAGACACCTTATATGGTTAAATATATCGTGATTGTCCCCGACAGCCTTGTGTGATGATCAAAGTTAGGTCTTCATTGTCGGTCACTGATGCTATGCGAAAATACAGTATCGGTCACCAATGGCTGTTATGGCAGTCAATGTGTTAAAAGAAGGTAGATTAGCATACACTTTAAAGAAAGTTTTAATTAATATTCATTACACTTTTGCTGTTACTTGCGACTAGACTTTTTGTCAACTAAAGGTTGTTAAATTGTTAACTTACACTTGGAGGAAACGTTTTTGTCTTACAATGGTACCGAGGAAGCACATAATTAACAACCAGGTTGTCATGAACAGCAACAATATTTCGATACTAAATTAATATATAGAAGCTCTTAGTAGGAATAAATTGTAAAATATGACCTATGAGAACTGGGCAGAATGTTGAGGTCAAGCCACTGTGGTGAATCATAGCTAAATAACCATAAAGAAGATTCAACTTTTAAAGAGTAACAAAGAATAACTGCATAAATACTATTACAAACCTTATCTGTAGCGGCAAGCAGTACATTTCTACAAGCTAAATCCCTGTGTATAAACCTCTTGGTCTCCAAGTACGCCATACCCGTAGCAACCTGCAAAGCGTAGTCCCACAACGTAGTAATAGACATGTGGGAGCACTGTTTGCGCAGGTAATCTAACAGACTACCTAATGATGCAAGCTCAGTGATCATCATCATCGGCTGAGTCAATACTACCCCGTATAACCTAAAACACAAACATTTCTTGTGATTGCTGTAAGTTTATGCAAATTTCATGTTATTACAATTTGATAATTACTAAAAAAAGAAATGTTTTAAGCATTATAATATAGATTTTCTGGTTCTTTGGGATTAAACCATCCACACTCTATTATTTTGAAAATTAAGGCATAAAGAAAAACTAACATAACCAAACTGAAAAACAACTCTTTAATGAACAAAATACAAACTTATAATACTTAAGATTGATTTGTTGCTTCAGTGGGTGACCAACACTGAAGTGTGTCGAACAACTTGCCACGGACTGTCAACCGCCACATATACTCAGCCACATATGATTCGAGGTGGTGCCGGGCTGTACCATGGTGTCTTTTGTTTAGCCATTTTGCTGACCCCCACATCCTTTCAACTTGCTGTGTATTGGCACTGGTCTCTGGGTCCACGAAATTGTATTTATGGTTTACTCTGTAATGTGTAAAACCAGTGTCCTCCAATTCGTTTGTTTTGTATGCTTCCAACTATCTGAGATGATAGTGGAGCCTGGTTTAATGTGTAGGTAAATTTGCACCATTACAGTCTTTGCTCCGCGGTTAGGTACTCCAACAAAAAATATCTCTTCTGTTTCCCTACACAGATCGACAAACACCCACTGTCATGGTAAGACCCGTCCAGCATTACTTTTGCTCTTTGTAAATAAACTTTCATCTATTCCTACAATATGGTCGCCTCCTCCGATCTCCCCAGTGTTTTTTCCTTCAACTGAAAACACGCACACTTCATGCATATAATTATTCCAGTCAACTACAGTTTTTGGCGACATGTTCAACTCTCATTTACACCACTTCACTGATGTCAGCTCATACACCCAGGTGTACATAAAACGAACAGTGGTCCCAATTGGTATGCGACTACCTTCAAACCAGGAATCAACCCGCAAACCAACCTTCTTCAAACATTGTCTTGTTGTGCATTTACAAAACGGGGCATTCTCAAAAGAATACGTCATGTAGTGACAATTTCGCACTGTTTAAACGTAGGCAACAACAGATTCTGCTGAAAAAATTGGATAGCACCCTCCTCACTTCTAAACTGATCCCAGATTTTAATTGTATCAGGCATCTTAACACTTCAACAAAACAATAAAACTGCACAGGAACGCAGCGGACATTGTATTGCTTGCCACGAATGCCCGTACTACTGTACTATACTACCGTACCGTACTGGGAAATGGAAAATTGCCAGGAAATTTGCTTTCTATTTTAAGACTTTATATTGTAATTCTGTCATATGTGTATACATATTTACATTAATTGTAAATAAAAAATAACTAAAATAAAATTTGTCTTTCTCTACCTCAGTAGCAGTTTACTTTTTAATTATTTAACAATATTAGTTGTTTATATAATAACCTGATACTAGCATAGCGTAAGGAATTTTTCTACTATAGTTTCAATGTTTCTCCACTAGAAAGTGTAGTTATCTCCATTTTTCAAAAAATGGTGTTTGGTCAAGTGATGTATATCGCCACCCAATTTATGTTTTAAGTACAATTAAATATATTTATTGTAAATTCATAATGGGAATAATGAAATATAGAAAATAAAACTGTGGTTTTCAAATGATTAAAAAGCACTTAATCTTTAAATTGTGATATATGCATTGGTAGACAGTGGAGGTTCCATCAGCCTATCATTTAAAACAAAAACCTAATACCAAGGTCATGACCAAATACACCAATAAATCTCAAGATTAGATAAATAAAGTGTTCAGGTTAGGGGCCACAAGCTTGAGAATCTAGTAATGACAACGTATTACAAGGTTTTGCTTTTCAAACTGAGAATAGAACATTTCTAATTATAATCTCATACAAGTTTACAAAAGACTAACCTAATCAACTGAGGATGGTCCAGCTGATGCATGGCCTGGACTTCCTTCACAAAGTCCTCAAACACTCCTGGCTGGCTGAGAGCATCTTGTTTTAACACTTTCACAGCAACATTCATCAGTCGCCCTGTCGGAGTCGTCCATTCGCCTTTGCGTACAACACCAAATGACCCATCCCCTAATTTAATTGATAAACTGAAATAGATAAAAAATAATATCATGACCTGGTTAGTAAGAAGAAACTGAGGATTAAAGAAAACTAAATGTATGAGTAATAGTTGACGCTTACTCCACTACCTGTTTTTGTTTTAAAATATTTTACTAAAAAATATAGGGTGGCACAGAGAAACAAGAAAATTTGAAATAAATAGAAAAAAATGTAGGAAACTTACCAAACTTGATTTAATACTGAAATTATGTTTCACAAGGGTGGAAATTTCATTAGGTATAATTTTTTTGAAAATTATATTTAGTTAAATGTTCTCCATTTCATAGTACACATTCAGTAAGTCGAGTAGTTTTTGTAAACTTTGCATAGCATGGCGCAATGTGTTCTTCGGGATGTCAGCGATGTCTTGCTTAATGTAAATGGTTCCGTCAACAAACAAAACATGGGGTGACACCAATCCTCGAGAATTGCATCAAAGGCTTTTGCATACACCAAAAGTTACAGTGTGGTGTGCAATTTCTTCAGCTGGAGTTATTGGTCCCAGGTTTTTTGAGGAAAATGAAGTCGCAGTCACAGCGAATTCGGCTCGGTATGTAAACATGATTCAAGAATTTTTTCCCATGGCTAGATGAGTTGGACTTAGGAGACATTTGGTTTCAACAAGATGGTGCAACCGCACACACTTCAATATAATCAATGCCTGTTTTTAGGAAATACTTACCAGAATGCCTCATCTTAATTAGAGGTGATTTAGAGTGGCGACCTGCCATTTTGATTTGGCCTCTTTTGATTTTTTTCTATGGGGTTTTTTTTGAAATCTTGTGTTTATATAGACCGTCTAAGGACCATACAAGATTTGAAGACCAACATACACGAAGAAATTGCCAACATAACGCCTGCTATGCTGGCAAGTCATGATAAACACAGAAATCAATTTACTCAGTGAATCAACAATGGCGGAAGTCACCTACCTGATCTTCAAAACTATGTGAAACAAAACTTAAGGTATGTACTTACATTATACAAAAAAATTATAAATTTATGTTTCTTAAGAAGGATTCTATTGCGTTTTGAAAATAGGAAGCTATGCTGCCACACCCTTTATGAAAACCTAACCTAACCACTGTAGTGTACACTGTATTATAGGGGTCTGCCGTATATTACCTAAGTTCCTATATTTTTTCTTTATCTAAATCTGTATTTATAACATAGATAAATTATATATATATAATTTTCTAATGTATATATATATATATATATATATATATATATATATATATATATATATATATATATATATATATATATATATATATATATATATATATATATATATATATATATATATATATAACATAGATAAGCCATTCATAAATTAAGTAACGCTAATATGGATGATTTTTAACTCCTCTCCCCCCCTCCGTAACGAACCATTGACGGTAGTACTAACCTTCCATAATCACGTAACGTCTTGTCCTCCTTCTTTACCGAGGTAATTGTTTTTTGAATGCCGAATTTGTAGGCCAATAAAGAAGTACATTAAATGTGCTATTAGATATTATAGTAAGAATATAATGAAAAATAAAAGGAATTTGTAAAAAATAAATAAAACAAGAATTAGAAACAATTTTGCTAAATATGTGGCATCATGTGTACTGGAAAACAAGCAGAAATTATAAAATAAAAATAAGCTTTAGGTTATGTATAAAGTCAAGACAATGTTAATTTCAACATAAATTAAAAATACTCTATTGTTTTATTAAAATGTGACTTAAATTAATTTAAACTCAAAGTGACCAATCTGTTTGTCTCAATGTCTAAAGTCTACTGAGCTTCCCATAGAGTAGTCATGAATGCCACGACAGACACCACTGTTGCTGCGAGCTTCAGAAAAAGATATGTATATATAACAAGCCTAATTTTAAAATAGATCAAACTCCGCACACTGTTAACAAATTCTACAAACTAAATTTACAAACAATTTAGTTTTATGTCGTGTTCGGTCCAAGGAACCCAGAAGTCCACAAACTCGGCCATGCGCGGTACGGAACAATACAAATTTTGTATCTCTCATGATGCGTCATGACCGAGTGAGACCAAGCTTCGGTGTACTTCTGAGTTCACTGATTTCGCCTGAAAAGATGTCATCGAATTTAAAAAATATTGTTTTGCTAAAAACTTTTACTGATAAGTTAACAACTGACGCTTTAGCTGATACATGGAGACAGCCAAACATGTCTGTACAGGCCGCCTAATCGTCTTACTCTGTACTGTGGCGACACCATGCTCAAGGTTACGGTTGTTCAAATTTTTTTTTTCAATAATGTTCATAAATAGGAAGTTAAATAGAGTACTTTGAATACATGGTTTTTTTGTAAATAGATTTTATTTGAGTTTATTAATAATATTTGGTACATTTTACTTAATCAAAAGTTTAAACTGGGCTGGTTTATTTATTAAATAAAAAAATATTTTAATGTAGTCAAAACTAAAATTTCAAATTACGTAACGCTACTCCATACCCCCTCCTCCTTCTGTAACGGTACATAAAGATCCCTTCTCCCCTCACAGTGTTACGTAATTTAGAGATGACATAGCTATTAATTAAAACAACAACAACTTACTTGACATCTTTCTCTTGGATAAGACATGTCAGAACATTGTGCACTGTGGAGTCTACATGGGACTTTTTGCTGATCGTTCCTGAATTGTTCGTTTTACTGCTGGCAGCAGGAATTAATTTTGTCAAGAGGTTACGTTTCCACTGATGAGCCTTACGTTTCTTAACGGCTTCCAACAGACGCCTTGCCGCAGGCTTACCCATGCCAATTTTTTCCAAGTCTTCTGGAGTAACATAATCAAAATGAGCCAATCGAGTAACCTAAACAAAAATAAATATACGTTGATACATTGGCCTGAATTACAACTAATTTCTATAGAGTAATTTCATTTCAATTGGTAAAACTTCTGGGAAAGAATCACGGGCAGTTAAGGTACTCACATGCAGTGAGATAAGCTTCTTCATTTGGGAGATTTGTCAGTAACCCTGTGTTACATTTGGTATACAGACACCAAAGTAGCAAGTAGACACAGGAGACCTTGAGAGGATCAGGGTTATGCGGCAGCTTAAGAATTTATATTTTGTGTGAAGTTGTTTTTATTACCGTTAATTTTTTGTTTTGTTAATGAAATTTGAGTATTTATTCACTTGACACAATTTTCAAGTTTCAAAAAGGCTGAAGTCTGTTTATGATTTCCTTTTAAAAGAAGATCTAAATAGCACAAGCACACAATAAATCTATTTTTTTTTAAATAAATACAACACACTATAAAAAAATTAATTATTAAAACCATTAAAAAGGCTAAACTAAAACTAATTAAAACAGTATAATAATAATAATAATAATACAAATAAAAATTCATTCAGAAATTTTAGGAAGGTTTCCCAATCAGCATAAGGACAAAAACACCAGCTGATGTATACATAAAAAGAAGAATATATTACTTCTCACTGTGTGTATATGAAATGTTAGGAGTCTAGAGCAGGAAAGTTTTAAAGTGGTTTCGATAAATTACTTAAAGCATTGTGAAGCTAAAGCCAAAGAAAGACCCTGCCTTTGTTGATGGGGTGAAGCCATTTGATAATAATATAGCATTGTTGCTGATAGGGAGTGCAATAAGTGGTTGCAAAGGCCCAATTACTTGTCGAGCCACGATGATTCTGTTTAAATAGATATTCATAGGCAGGCCTATTGCTAATAATATTAGAAACTGCAGAAGTATTTTTATTATTGAAAGAACTGATAAGAAAAAAAGTAAAACACATATTTCTAATGATTAAAGTAGCACAGTGTCTACATCGGCAATCGTATTTTTATTTATAGCAGAGCCTCGATCATTCAAACTAACTGGAACCGTGTCCAATCTGGGTTAGCGGACATTAAGGAAAAATTAAAAGAAGACATTGTACTTTAAGAAAAACTCCTTTATGTTTAGCGAACAAAGAGTATTATGCACAGCATATGAATGTATATATTACATATCAACGTATTGTATATACAGTTAAACCCCATTGCAATTTATTTCTCTACTAACAAATCTGTCAATTTTGGCTTTTTAATTTTGGAAGCCGATTATGTGCTGTGAGATCCAGTGGTTTTTTCAGCATAAGATGCACAAAATGTTACATACAATATCAAGAGCACAGTGGTACAATATATTACAATGAAAATGTTGGTAACAACCCCAATGCCACAAAAATAATCAAAAATAACATATAAAACAAGTTACTTAAGATTAACCCTTATGTTCATAACAAATTAAACAAAGTATTAAAGATTAAACACTTATATACACCCCTATACAAACCCTTATATAGTCTATTTGGTTAAAGATGGGCGATCGTAATTTGTTGGTCAAGGGGCGGAGCTTAACTTACGCTTATTTATAGCGACTGCAGAGAACGATTGATATCACTCTAGTTTGTAACTCCTTGTTTGCTAGATTATAATTTTGTAATAAGACCCTCTTATGATGATGACATGATCATCAAAGTGTACATAAGGGTTTAATCTTAAGTAACTTGTTTTATTTGTTATTTCTGTGATATTGGGGTACTTTTTAATATTTTCATTGTAACAAAACATTAAGTTTATTATTTTGTTTATCAGTAAGTCTTAGACAATTTTATTGCTGTGTAATTTCTTATTTATTGTTTTTTCATTCTCAAGGTAACCCATCCAAGAATCTTTTTAATGAATACTTTTCTTTTGTGAAAATAATTTAAATTATTAATAAACTCTAATTTATAACAAACATATCTTAGAATTGTTAATATAAAATTGGTATATAACAAATGCACACATGTAAATACCTTTCTAACAACATAGATTTTATTGGTCATAACCTGTTTTCGGTAACCATGTTATCTCCTTTAGTGATTACTACACACAGTATGTGTTTATTGTATATTTAATCTCACAAGCTCAACTCTATAATATAAATTCTATAATTTTTCAAAAAACGTGAAATTATATTTTAAACAGTCGAATGAAATTGTACATAATGAGGTATCAAATAAAGTTTTTAGTCTAAATTCTAAACCAATAATGATAATCTTTGAATGTAAAATGTTAATTTTGTTTTGGATGAAAATCATTCTATCACTTTCAAATGATAGTCATTTCAATCAACATACTTAATGTTTTGGCATATTATCTTCTCTTAAAAGTTCAAAATATATTAAAAAATACAAAATAAACAAATAAAAACTTAAAAGGCGAGTTTTAGGAGGTAAAAGTTTATTTTATCTGGAGTAAATAGAAAAATCACAGATTTCAATCGGTAAAATGAGTTCTGGGATAGGTAATTTTTCAAAGTATAATAAAACAAAAATAGAAACAACACTGACACATGCAGATTACTGCCCTCCTTGTCATGTCCAATCTGAGACATATAAATCTTTTCTCATGTCTGACCTGTAAGATAAATCTGTTGTCATGTCCGACCTGTGGCATAAATCTACATTCTGATTTAACAAAGATAATATTTTTGAAATATATCATTGTTTTTATTTATTATTCTATTATTAAAAATACATCAAAACTATTACAAAGACAATTCAGTCTTTCTCAGCCACCAACAAAAATCCCTAAAATTATAATATATTTCGAGAACACTACTTCTTTCCCACCACAGAAGATACCAGTGACATATCAGCTCACTATTCATACTCTTGTTTGGATGATAAACAGAGCAAAGTAAAGCTCTCAAAATATATTACAGTTTATCTTCTATGTGACTTTGTTATAGAGTGAAATTCCATAACAGAGTTTAGTCAGGACTCTGGCTATGACAAGATTGTTCAGGTTTTGGGAGCATCGCCCAGAGATTTTCTCCAGGTAAGAAACTCGTACAAAAAAGTTTAAAAAAATTATTGCACAGTCTCAGAGCCACTCCCATCATGAAACACTGATGAAAATTGGCACATAGCGATCGAAAACGTTCTGTCTCAGTAAGTTTTAATAAATTTACTAAATTTAAAGTTCGGATAGTCATAAACTATTGTTTAAGTAATTAATAAGATTCACCGAACGTAATGGACTACAAAATTCATTAATGTTACCATTATATTGTATCGTTATTATACAGAATGTATCTAATGTTAAATCTGGGTGTCCTCTGGTGTGTTTACTTTGCTACTCTACATATTTATACTTTGATCTGCCTCCAGTTTCAATGTTGGAAAATACAGATATCAGGGGTATTAGGTAGTAGCTTCTACAAATTTTTGGTCTTTATTACACAGTAGAGTCTCGATAATTTGAGGTAGATGGGACCAAGATCCCCTCGGATTACCAAAAACTTGGATTACATGGAAATATGTTTCTGTTCATTAGAAAAAAATTGGAGTTTTAATGAATCCTTTTATAATAGGCAAAAAAAATGCACTAAATAAAGTTTATATAACTTCATAAGAACATTTCTTGAAAGCCTGAAACATTTATCTTGCATACTGTATTGATATAAATAATTCTTGGGAGCCCGACTCAGGGTTTTCTTTAAAATGATAAAATAGGCTCAAATAAAAATAGGCTTGAGTTTAACAGAAGCTCGAAATAACAGGACTCGGAATTTCGAGACTCTACTGTACTTTATTTTTAAATTCCTTTCTTTGAGAAATCGTTTCCCCCTTACAGAGTTCCCTGCTCCAGTATTTTATCCTTGGCTCTATTCCCATTGTTAGTTCCATTTACAAGGGCTCTATTCAGATTTACCTGTTTCTTCAGTCTCAGAATCAAACGACTATTGTCATTGCTTTGTAAAAATACAAGTTTCTGAAGTAAGCCTGCATTATCCTACAAAATCTAATAAATATTACAAAAGGAACTTAGTACAATCAAAATATGTTTGTGAACCTTTGAGCAGTGTGTTCTATAATCAAGTCTTGTGATAAAATGATGAAAAGGTTGCCTTTTGGCCATTGAAACTGGCTTGGAAACTTTAAACTCATGGTACTCGCAGGACTCCTGGGTGAGAATCTACATGGATGGGTTTAGAATGCATGGTGAAACGGGAGCGGGAATATACAGTGATTACTTCTCACACTATTTTGCACTGAGCAATAACTCCACTGTTTTAAAGGCAGAACTGTTTGTCATCAACGTGGCTCTTCAACCGCTGATTCTAAGACCATGGCTTAGTACCAATATTGTTTTATTGTTACTATTTATTAGGAATATACTGTGGTTGAATTTAATAATAAATACACAAAAACCTCTTAACCACAAACTTTCTCTAATTTACCCTAATGTACATTTCAGTTACAAAGTAACCATCCTCAGAGGGATAACATACAAAGACTGATTAACGCTAGAAAAATACCTTATTTATAATCTACAGAACTAGTCACTCCCACTCCGACCGCCGCGGCCCCACCTGTTAAACAAGGCGTAGCCACGCCCATCGAGTGAAAGCAAGATATCTAACGTCAACTTACTAAAATATAAATTAAAAATACAATAAAAACATAATTAAAATTGTTTTTTGAAATTATAACCAACACAAAATTTAATATAAAAATCATAATCCTATTTAACAAATGAATATAAAATTGAATTAGGAATAGGACCTCTATCAGAATTTAATAAATTCTCAGGTTTATGTTTACTAATTTTTAAACTTTCAAACTATTTAATAACTTATTAGTTCTAACATTCTTAATTAACTTGACATTATTAACATCTAGATTGTGATTGGTCTCTAAAATATGGGCAGCAATACTAGACTTATCAGATCTTTGGTATTTAATATCCCTAATATGTTCCTTAAATCTAGTTATTACTTTTCGTCTTGTCTGCCCAATATACATTTTATCACAATTCTTACAATTAACTTGGTAAATCCCTGATTTATCAAGTGTTTCTACTTTATCTTTTGCATTACCTAATAAAGTTTTAAGGTTATTATGATTTGTATACGCAACTCTCAATTTAACATTCTTAAAAATTCCCTCCAGCCCTTTGGTTAAAACTTTGTCAAAAGGTAATATTTTAGTAAGTTGACGTTAGATATCTTGCTTTCACTCGATGGGCGTGGCTACGCCTTGTTTAACAGGTGGGGCCGCAGCGGTCGGAGTGGGAGTGACTAGTTCTGTAGATTATAAATAAGGTATTTTTCTAGCGTTAATCAGTCTTTGTATGTTATCCCTCTGAGGATGGTTACTTTGTAACTTAAATGTACATTAGGGTAAATTAAAGAAAGTTTGTGGTTAAGAGGTTTTTGTGTATTTATTATTGTTTTATTGATGGACTCTAAATCCTCATTACAAGCAATGGCTAGTAACGATAATACAGGTAGTGCAATTGCACAGAATATAAAAAAGAATTACAGTAAAACTTCGTTAAGACGCTCTTCAAGGGACTGACGCAAAAGAGTTTCTTAAACGGGAAAGCGTCTTATCGGGGAAAAGTAAAAAACAAAATCATAATGCAAAATCCAAACGTAAAACTTATTTCAGTTCATAATACATACATACATATGTACAAACTGTACTCGTACAGGAATGTGATGAATGCTCACATGAATAATATGAATCACTGATCAGAGAGAAACCTGTCAAGGGTACTTTGTTTCAGGTTCTTGGTTACGTGTGTGGAGAGGAAGTTGTCAATTCTGTTAACATAAGTTAGCATGTCCTCTGCATTTTCCAGGGTAGAAATTACTTTTCTGAGCTCGCCCACGATTTGCAAGCCAGCAGAAACTGTAGGTGTTGGTGAATGATCATCCTCTTCTTCAGAGTCACTCTTTTCTCTTTCACTCCCCACAGGGTCAGAGGTGGCATCGGCGATAATCTCATTAACAGTGCGAGTGTTGCTAGTTACAGGGGCGCCATCCACTGTCGCGTAATCAGTAATATTGAGATGAGAGGCTATTTATTACTGAGATGAGAGTAATATTGAGATGAGAGGCTATATTTCCTTGGCCTTTTCCATGATAACACCTTCGCTCAATAAGTAATTATTGCTGCGAGCTTGTTGGAACCATTCCACTAACACTTTCTCCAAATCCTCCTGCTTTGCGTGTTTCAGTTTTTGTCGTTTGGTTCCTCTGACGTTTTTCTCAATATCAACTTTATTTTTCAACACCGTTCTCAATGTAGAAGGAGCAATGCCAAGTTCTTCAGCGATTTCTTTTTGTTTCTTGTTTGCTTTACACCCTTCATCGTACTTTTTTAAAATGTATAATTTATCAGAAATTGATAAAGCTTTTCGCTTAATGCCACTGGAAGCACTTGCCATTGTAAAAAACTTCAAAATTTCATAAAAACGTGATACAGCAGTTCGAACAAACAACTGAACAATACTACACTGTTCTATACCCAACGCTCGAGACCTAAACTGAAGGGTGACTCATGTAGCATTAGTGAGGAAAAAGGGTTTCTTGGAAACCAAATGTGCAATTCCCCACTTCGCTACACCTATCCCTAAAAAAAAGAATAGAGAGAAAATGCGACCTTGACTTCTTTTCCTATCAGTTTAAAAGTTTTGCCTATCCAACACCCATTTTCAGGCGAAAATAGAGCGTATTATCCAACAAAACGGAGCGTCTTACCAAGTAGATTTTATTTGCATTTGCAAAGGAAAATTCAAGGGACCGACGAAAAAGAGCGTATTATGCGGGAATGAGTATTAAACGAGAGCGTCTTAACGAAGTTTTACTGTATAAAATTGTAAAAAACAATGTAATCAATACTGCAATTCAGTGGATCCCATCTCATATGGGGAAACAGGGGAATGAGGCTGCAGATGAACTTGCAAAGAGAGGGAATAAAATTGTTCAAAAACCACCAAAAGCTTAATCGTTGCAAGCAAGAATAACAAATATTAAAACATCCTACCGATAAGGTTTTATGAATATGATGAAGGAAAGATTGAAGGACAAGTACTATGCGTTTGAGGTGAATAGAACACTATTTTTTATTATTTTTATGATATTGGGGGTTTTTGCCAATATTTTTATTGTAATATAATTTACCATTATGCACTTGATATTGTACATGCATTTTCTACATTTTTCATGTAAGAAATGTGTGTTAACATTTGTCAATTCTAAGTTTGTTGTGATTTTTTGTGGGGTTTTAAAATTATGGTGAAGCCGAAGAAATATTAAAAAAGTGAAAGAATCCTGCTACACAAAATAATTGTATTTTAATACTATAAAAGCAAGGTAAAAGTAATCAACAAGAATTAAAATGTACACAGTATCCTTGACACCTCAAGGAGAATAACTACAACAATTAATTCAATTCTTTATATTACATTGTAATTTGTTATACAGGGACAAAATAGCTATAATATGGTTTTTGAAATTGGTTTTATATAGAAAAACTTCCAACTTCCTCTCGATAGACAACTGTAAAAATTCAAACAGTTTACTCTAAATTTCACTACTCATTAGTTCATTAAAATGTACATACTAGTTTATTAAAACAAACAGACTAGTTTCAACAGTAGTAGCCAAGCACTGATAAAGGCGATATCGTCATCGAAACTAGGCTGTTTTAATATAGTAATGTGTTTGATTCAAAAAATTAATGTATAGTGAAATTTGGCAAAAACTGTTTTAATTTTTACTGATGTGAATTGTTCTTGCTAGCTAAGCTCTAATTAACTTAATACTCCTTTTTATATTTAGTATATAAATATCTTTCATGGACTTTTTTATCCATTTCGATTGGCGTAACTTTTATATGTGAACTTTTATAATTAATGATTCGCCAAACTCATACTTCAAATTTATTTATAAAAAAACGTACTGAAAAGTGTGCGTTGCTTCAGTGCAATCGAAAAGTTTATGCCTCAGTAGTTTGCTTCAAAATTATAAGTTTGGTAAGTTGTTAATTATAAAGTTCAAATATAAAAGTTTCACCGATCGTCAGCAAATGTATAAACGTTTTACTTCAACATTAATTTTATTTTCCCCATCTATATTCTACAAATCCAAATATGTTCACTTTATTCAGATTAATTACTGTATTGTTTCATTAAACTAATTTGAAAAAAAATAGTAATGTGTAGTGTATTTAGTCTGTGTCATATTGTTATATTTTTCCGTCTTTAATAAATTAATAAACAAGTAACATTAAAAAAATGTTCAAGTAATTTCCTACTGAGGTCAACCAAAACAATTTATCACTGCTTGCTTATTTCCAGTTTGTTTCTTTATTTTATTCTTTTAAACCATTTTTAACCGTAGAGCACTATTTATGATATTGTGTGATTACCATAGCAATGGTTGAAGGTTGTACAGTGGAGATATCGATGACTACCAGATGGGAGTGGGGGAGAAATTCATAAACATCTTTGAGAAAAACATTTGTAGGTATCGGAGAGTTGGCTGAGTGCCAAAGGGCACTACACTTCGATCATTAAGATTCTCAGTTCGAATCTGGATAGACCCGCCAAATTTTTATAAATTAATTATTGAATAAATATTTGAAAACACTTTATTAACATCAATTGTCATCCACTATAGGTTAAAATAAAATATATTTAAACTTGATTGGATGAATAAAACGTATTTTATTAACGATTGAAAATTTTACAAGATATATACAAGGAGAGTGTGAGCTAATAAAAGGAATTTTAAAAATAATAGTAGCCTATATTTTGGAAAACAATTAAAAAATAAATCTTTAATTCGGAATTGTACTGAACTGTATTATAAAACTTCATACAGTAATATGTATTTCCAGGAAAATGACTGTTTTCTTTCAACAAAACTAAAATAATTATTTCTGTTATTTGTTCGCAACTTAACCCTGACATATAGATTACACTTTTAGAAATATAAAACATATCTGGCCTAAAGAGCTTCTTTTTATCTCCATATATAAAGGCAATCACTAATTTTTATGTTTTAAAAAGTAATTTCAAGTATACCACCATAACGAAGATCATTTATTCTACTGCATGCAATAACATCCTTTTACAAAAGACACACAGTACAACTTTGTTCACAAAAGCCATATCTACTTTATCAACTGGATTGGAGTTATTTAGGCCTAGGTCAATCCAATCAAGCCTAGACAATCTCTTAATCAATTGAACAATTCATGATAATCTTTTGTTAAAGGTGTCTTTTATCAAACTGTTACAATGTATCAATATAAGCGTGATAGTTACTCTAAAAATTTAGTCAAAGTCTACAGCTGTACTAAGATATGACTTTGTAGAACTTGCTGAAAACAATCAAAATAACAACAACAACAAATACTAAACTATGTGAATAAGTAATTGCTTACTTGCTGACGCGTTTCAAAACATTCGTCCCCGTGGAACAATGTTCCAAATCAAAGGAATTAGGGATGGGCCGATTCCTAAAATTTTCGATTCCGATTCCGATTCTAAAATTTTTCGTTCGATTCTCGATTCTTTAGTCGATTCTCGATTCTTTCAAGTTATATTAGCTTACATTCTAGTTCTCTAATAATTAATTTAGTTAACATCTTGGTCATATGGCAAAACCTTTTAAAAGTTCTGTTTTAATGTAATATGCTACACAAAACCTTCAACCTTGATTTATCAATAGGAATGTTTTTAAACATAAAAACATATCAGAATAAAGTAATGACTTATTTTAAAGTTAAAAATGTGAACTTTACTTATTTTATGATGTTTGAAAAAATTCCTAAGCCTATTTACATTGTCTCCCAAACAAAACAAAAATTAAAAACAAACGAACAACATAAAAAGTAAAAAATTAATACAAATAGGATAGTTTTTAATTTTTAAAAGTCTGGCTTCTGAAGTTGAGAAAGGTTTTTCAGAAAACACTGTCGCGAGTGGGCAGACAGGTATTTTATTGCCATTGCATTTAAATGAGCGTATTTGACACTTTGTACTGCCAAATACTTCCCAACATCACAATCTGGACTGACTAATGGTTCCCCCAGATAATTGTTTACTTCTTCTTCTACTGTCAATTCCCCTGGGGTACCTTCTTCCCCAACATTCTGGATTAGTGGAGCATACCTTCTCCACATCTGGTGGGACCTTTTTTTCTGCAGGTGTCTGGAACAAGTGCAACTGATTCAGGCCTATTTTGTATTTATTACTCAATCCCAGTTGATTTTTAACCGACTATTACTTGTAGGTCCTGTGTCTGAGGATAAAGTTTCTTCAAGTCTAGATCTTTTTTGTTGATAAATTTGGGCAAAATGAATGATGTTTAAGTGCTTTTTCATATTCGATATATTATGTGGTTTTCCACCGTCAGTTTCTGTTAACCGTCATCGAATTGACGCGACGGCCAGTACCCTGAACCGAATACCGTCGGGCCTCTTAACGCTTTATGTTTATTAGTACTACTCAGCTGGTGTTGCTACTTTTGGAAAAATTAAGGCACAGAATTTAACAACAAGCTTCACACTACATACAGATGTATTTACGATGGTTTTTGTTTGATAGATAAACGCCGACGGGATTAAAAACATGATGTTATTCTAAGAGCTTTTTGTCCGTAGTTACGGGCCGACACACATATTTGTTATAACGTATTGTAATGATTTTCACTACTGTTTTCAAAATTTGACAAACCCTTAAAAGTAAGTCGGAAATATTGACTAAATATTTAGTTGTAAAATAATCCTTAAAAACGGACTTTGCGAAAGTTAAGTACAAACATTGACACACTTAGATAAACTCATCCTTACTAGGAAGTAAATTATAACGTAAATTCCTTAACAAGTAAATTATTTAGTGTTAGGCTAAAACTTTTACTTAATATGAATCTTGGATGGTATTTACTGGACCTAAAGCATTACTTATCAGAGAGAGAATATATTACACTTTAGTTCTATATTCAAAATATTTATAAACTCACAAATCAATCACATGTGACACGTTTACGTTTCTTAGTGATAGGCGCCAAAACACTTTTATCGCCAGTCAGCTTACTATGTGGGTAACCGGAACATGAAATTGTGGTTTTGTTGTCTATTGTTTACACAAAACACAAAAAATATTAAAACAGTGTTGCACAGATAATAAAATTTAATTAAATCAAATACAATATCGGGTAAATTGGTCCGACGGAGTTTATTTACGTTTCATTTACGGTAGGAAAAAACTATGTTGGGCCAGTTGGTCCGACACGTATTTTTATAAATATTCGGAATTGTGTGGAATCGGAATCGACACTTTTATGATGAAGAATCGAGTACCGACGATTCCTCGATACCACCTAGACTCGACGATTCCTGGAATCGAGAATCGGAATCGGCCCATCCCTAAAAGGAATGAATGTTTTGAAATGCATCAGCAAGTAAGCCATTACGTATTCACTTAGTTAAGTATTTTTTAAACTTGGTTTAATCAGTGAATTCAAGATGATTACATCAAGCAACTTCAAAAAAAAAAAAAAATATTAAAAATATTTTTTTAAAATAATAATAAAGCAATAGGAGTCCTACTTTTCTGGTAGCAAAATAAATATTGTACTGGAGTTGAAGTATAACACTTTAAAATTATAAATAACTATTGCGTAACTAAGTGAATACATTAGAACTTGCTTGCTGACACGTTTCGAAACAATCGTTTCATTTATGAAGCTGACCCTCTACTCAAAATATTCACTTAGTTATGCAATAATGACTTCTAGTTTAATAAATGAATTCAAGATGATTACAACAAACAAATTTTTTCCGTCGGTGAAAAATACAAAATCTTAAAGCAAAGAAGCCACAGAAAAGAATTTTAATATAGTAGTCTATAACTTTAAAAAAAAGTATTCCTGTATTCTTGGATTGCAGTCTGTCTTGCTGAGTTGAATTCTTGAATTGTCCAGAATTGTCCATTACGTTCGGTGAATCTTATTAATCACCTAAACAATAGTTTATGTCTATCCGAACTTTGAATTTAGTAAATTTGTTAAAAGTTACTGAGACAGAACGTTTTCGATTGCTATGGCCAATCTTCATCAGACTGATGAAGATCGGCACATAGTGATCGAAAACGTTCTGTCTCAGTAAGTTTTAACAAATTTACTAAATTCAAAGTTAGGACAGTCATAAACTATTGTTAAAGGAATTTAGAAAAAGGATTTTCTTTTGCTCAACAGTTGTTTTTTGACTCTTTAATGTAACAAAATTTTAAAAAAGAAATCTGGAACATTTCATTTTAAAAATATTAAATATCTAGAGGACAGTAGCACAATATATTACAATAAAAACTTTGCCAATAAACCCAAATACCATAAAAATAACTAATGTTACAAGTTACCTAAAAACCAACTAGGCCAGTCTAGTTTGTAAATTATTGTATCCTAGATTGTAATTTTCTAAAATGACCCAAGATGAAGACGACAAGGTCATCAAAATGTACATAAGGTTTTAATCTTAGGTAACTTGTAATATTAGCTATTTTGTTTATTATTTTTGGGATAATGAGGTTTTTGCTAGTGTTTTTATCGTAATAAAATTTTTAAAATACTGTCTTTAGTGTATTTAAAGTAAAGAATTCTTTCAACGACCTACAAACTCTCTTTTCTGTACACAAGTCAAATACGCCAGATCAACCCTCATAGTGGCCACCTCATATGAGGCACTCCCTTATAATGTAAGCGTTTTCATAACTCACCTGCCAAGGGTGCAGGACAATCTTGCCATTGATAAAAACTTATCCCATCTCAAACAAAAATGTTGTGGAAGCAAATAGAATATGTGAGAAGAGCGAGATGAAAAAATGTGAGAAATAATTACTGGGAAAATTTCTATTTCAATATACTCCCTGAAGTTTGCTTTTATGTTTCTCATACTTATCTAAAAGCAAGAAATTATTTTAAAGAACCGAGTTGCTCTAAGTTTTATAGCTAAGCAATAAGACCATCAGAGGTCCAAGTTTTCAAAATTTCTCCAGACTAACCCGGATGAGTCCCTCCTCCCTAGCAAGATCCTACGTTCCTGGACAGGAATAAAGGCATTTACTATTGTTACAAGGAAGTATATATCCCTGTCCAGAGAAAAAACAAGTAACATAAAAAAAAATCTAATTCAATTCCTATTTAGCCCAACAAACAAAATGTTCATTTTATTTACTTTTTATTAATTAATTACAATTAATATAAATAACGTAACATAACCTATAAATTAATACAGCTGTTCTACTACATAACCTATAACATAACATCAGCTGTTTAATGAAATCATATGTTATCGCTTAATTTAAACAAAATGTGAGGAAATAACTATATCGCATACCTGCCCCTTTTGTGAAAGGTTTTTCTCCCGCGTAAAACTAAAATTAATTAAATCTAATTAAGGAAATAATATTTGAAAAACTATATTAACATCAAGTGTCATGCACTACTAAACGTATTTTATTAAAGATTGAAAATTTGAATATTATAACAGTACCAACATCATCAGGAATGAAAACTACAATAAATGCAAGCTATAGGCCTAAAACACCTGTTAAACTATAAATATAAAACTTATAATTATATTTATATTAACAATCCTATTTATAATTTAACAGATGTTTTAGGCCTATACCTTACATTATTGTAATTATCATTCCTGATGATGTTGGTACTATTTACCAACGAAAAGCTTTGAATATAAATAAATAATATTCTTTTATTTGAATAACCTATGTTGTTTTAAATTATTAAACAAGAAAACATATTTTACACACACACACACACACACACACACACACACACACACACACACACACACACACACACACACACACACACACACACACACACACACACACACACACACACACACACACACACACACACACACACACACACACACACACACACACACACACACACACACACACACACACACACACACACACACACACACACACACACACACACACACACACACACACACACACACACACACACACACACACACACACACACACACACACACACACACACACACACACACACACACACACACACACACACACACACACACACACACACACACACACACACACACACACACACACACACACACACACACACACACACACACACACACACACACACACACACACACACACACACACACACACACACACACACACACACACACACACACACACACACACACACACACACACACACACACACACACACACACACACACACACACACACACACACACACACACACACACACACACACACACACACACACACACACACACACACACACACACACACACACACACACACACACACACACACACACACACACACACACACACACACACACACACACACACACACACACACACACACACACACACACACACACACACACACACACACACACACACACACACACACACACACACACACACACACACACACACACACACACACACACACACACACACACACACACACACACACACACACACACACACACACACACACACACACACACACACACACACACACACACACACACACACACACACACACACACACACACACACACACACACACACACACACACACACACGTAGAGTGTGATTAATAAAAGGAATTGATAATAATCATCACAGACTCTGCTAGAAATATTTGAATGCAAATGATGCAGGTGGCATTTTTCGACTCTCTGGGGGTAGACACTGAAGAGGAAGGACTAAGTTATGAGGAAAAAACCGCTCATGCGCATTTACTACTTAATGATAACGCCACACTACGACTGTAAGCCTCCTTACTACAATCGTACGCGTTATCTCACGTGTTGTGGGATACAGCTGACGCTGCAATGCAGAGGTAAGTGAACCCGTCCGCGAAGTTGAGTTCACACTACGCGATTGTTATCTGTGCTTCCGGTTAAGTGTGTTTACTACGCAGTCGTACACTTGATCATTCCGTCGATGCTAAGTGCAGTTTCATTGTAACCTGCGTTTACAGCGCTAATGATGACTGAAATTATACATATATTTCGTTCCTCTTCTGCCTTTCCTATCATTACAACATTGTTATTCGTTGACGCGTTTCGGATTAACTCTATTACCAAAACCTTAAACTATATTCTTAAACTTTATCAGAATACAGTTTAAAGTTTTGGTAATGTAAAAGTACAGTTCAAAGTTTTGATAATAGAGTCAATCAGAAACGCGTCACGAAAAACAATGTTTTAATATTAGGAAAGCCTGAAAAATGTACTCAAATAAACACCAATATTCCTAACGATAAGAAGAACGATTATATTAATAATTGAAATTCTGAATACACTCATCTTGACTTCTGTTACGAATATTAGTGTATAGCTGTTAGCTCGTAAGCTGGCGCGCGATCGATAGAAAACAAAAGTACAGCCCAATTCAAAAACATTTGTTTATGTAGTGCGTGTTGCATCAAAGGCATTCGCTAAGAAATTGCAGGCGTTGCGGTCGTTAAGAAAACTGGTATTTATGTAAATGATCTGGTTAATATGGTAAATCAAATATAATAATATTTAAAGCGGCCTTGTTAAATCTACATTGATGTAAAATAAATACTGCACCTATAATGTCTGTGGAACGGTCTTTTGTTTCCGCTACCCTTACCCCCACCAATGCTCGCCCTTCGAGTAACGCGCAAGCTTACATGTGAATAGCTATACATTTGAATACATTTTTCTGCCTTTCCTATCACTACAACATTGTTCTTCGTTGACGCTATTATCAAAACTTTAAACTATATAATTAAACTTTACCAGAATACAGTTTAAAGTTTTGATAATGTAAGAGTAGAGTTCGAAGTTTTGATAATAGATTCAATCCGAAATGCGTCAACGAAGATCAATGTTTTCGTTGGGGAAGACAGAAAAATGTACTCGTATGTACACTAATGATGATTTTTTAAATGTTTCTTTATAAAAGTATTAAGCTGGTGTTAATGGTAGCTGACTCGAACAGTAAACGCTTCACAAATAAACTAATACAGTGAGCAAAGGTAAAAGTGAACAATTTAAGAAGGGAATTTCGTAGAGTATTGTGTATTGGAGCACGCTGAAGGAACGGTGGGCAGAAGAGGTTAAAGAATGTTTTGCATAGACAAATGGCGAGGGCAGGACCCGCCTACTACAAATACAAACAAAACAGAGATAACAAGTTATATAGGCCTAAACAAAGATTTCATGAAGTCAATTACTACTTAAGTCAACAAAAAATAATTTTATTTGTGTTACTTTTTATTAAATAATTACAATAAATATAAATAAAGTAACATAACTTATGCGTTAAAACAGCTGTTCTACCACATAACCTATAACATATAATCAGCTGTTTTACAAAATCATATGTTATCTTTTATTTTAAGCCAAATGGGACGAAATAACTATATTGCATACCTTGCCCCTTTTGTAAAAAGTTTTTCTCCCATATAAAATTAAAACTAATTATTTAATTTTATTAATGAATTAGTTATGAAAAAAACTTTATTAACATCAAGTGTCATTCACTACAAGTGAAAAAAAATGTGTTTGAACATGAGCGGGTGAACAAAAAGTATTTTATTAACGATTGAAAATTTGAGCAAGATATAGTTATATAAGTGAACTAATAGAAGGAATCGATAAAAAGAAATAAATATACTTCTTGGTCAGAATAAAAACAATAAAAGATAAAAACAACACTTCATTAAAAAAAGTTTAAAAATATACACCAAACACAAGAACCAAATTTACAACAACGTTAAATTCATATCTAATATGGACAAGTACATTAAATTCTACAAAAGCCATAACAATTTTTTCCATGTAAACCACTCAAAGTATATTTTACGAACGTATCCGGCGGCGTTTATCTTAGGTATATATTTCCCTCTTATCTAAACATAACTCTGCACTGACTACTTCAAGGTCAAGGACACTTGGCTTATCGAAACAGATTATATTGCTTACGAAACTGATACAAGGGCTCGGCTATATGCCACGAATTTGCGAATATCCATTAGAAAAGTCAACGTGAAAACAGAATTTCAAACAAAATATTTCGCATAAAGAGCGTTAACGAGTTTTTATTATTTCATAGACTAATTTAATTATGGACGTAACATGTCACCACGAACCGGAACAATTTAAAGCTACTCCTTGATGTGCATCTGTAATATAACCTTTAAAGAGAGTTAAAGATCGAGCAGATCCTACCTGAGCCCTGGATGCATAAAGAGCGTTAACGAGTTTTTATTACTTCATAGACTAATTTAATTATGGACGTAACATGTCACCACGAACCGAAACAATTTAAAGCTACTCCTTGATGTGCATCTGTAATATAACCTTTAAAGAGAGTTAAAGATCGAGCAGATCCTACCTGAGCCCTGGATGCATAAAGAGCGTTAACGAGTTTTTATTACTTCATAGACTAATTTAATTATGGACGTAACATGTCCCCACGAACCGAAACAATTTAAAGCTACTCCTTGATGTGCATCTGTAATATAACCTTTAAAGAGAGTTAAAGATCGAGCAGATCCTACCTGAGCCCTGGATGCATAAAGGAAAATCAGTCGCAGGAGCTATGTTACAAATTTGTACATTATGGCAATTCCTACAACTTATTATTGTTCTCTATCCTCCTTCTTTAAATGACTTATGAACCACTAGACACCCCAATGCCTTAAAATTTGTTTATATAATCGCGCCAAAAAACCTACAATATACATTTTAGCGATTTTATACATATAGTTTATTGTATACTGATTATAGGTCTATATCAAAGTTTTAAGCTTCAACCAAATACTAAATCAATGTAATTTTTATAAAATCAAATGTAGGCCTACTATACAGTTTTAAACAGTGTAAAATAAAACATATGGTTAATAGCACTGGCATGTGGTGTACAAAGTGGTCGAGATTATCCCAAGTGAATTTATATTGGATTACACCAAATGGAGAATAATAGGATTGTATGTTTGGCTGTTTATTTTTCCGTACAGTTAACTGACTACATAAAGTTAACATCTGTACGTTATAATAGAATTTAATCCTATATCTGGCAACGAACTATTATGTATAGTTGTGAGGAGTTTTCAGTTCTTGTGGGAATTATATTGAATATTTACAGGTTATATGTACAGTGTGTGTGTGTGTGTGTGTGTGTGTGTGTGTGTGTGTGTGTGTGTGTGTGTGCGTGCGTGCGTGCTCGCGTGTACGTGTTTGTGTGTGTGTGTGTGTGTGTGTGTGTGTGTGTGTGTGTGTGTGTGTGTGTGTATGTGCGTGCGTGCTCGCGTGTACGTGTTTGTGTGTGTGTGTGTGTGTGTGTGTGTGTGTGTGTGCGCACGTGTGTGTGTGTGTGTGTGTGTGTGTGTGTGTGTGTGTGTGTGTGTGTGTGTGTGTGTGTGTGTGTGTGTGTGTGTGTGTGTGTGTGTGTGCACGTGTGTGTGTGTTTGTGTGTGTGTGTGTGTGTATGTGCGTGCGTGCT
>JBAIZL010000008.1:65608371-65640871 GCA_036971475.1 Prosapia bicincta
ATTAAAGGCCGACAAACAGAGCATATTAAAAGCTGACAACGAGAGCATATTAGAAGCCGACAAAGAGAGCATATTAAAAGCCGACAAAGAGAGCATATTAAAAGCCGTCAAATAGAGCATATTAAAGGCCGACAAAGAGAGCATATTAAAAGCTGACAACGAGAGCATATTAGAAGCCGACAAAGATAGCATATTAAGAGCCGACAAAGAGAGCATATTAAAAGCCAACAAAGAGAGCATAATAAAAGCCGACAAAGAGAGCATATTAAAAACCGACAAAGAGAACATATTAAAAGTGACAAAGAGAGCATATTAAAAGCCGAAATAGAGAGCATATTAAAAGTCGACAAAGAGAGCATATTAAAGGCCGACAAAGAGAGCATATAAAAGCCAATAACGGGAGCATATTAAAAGCGACAAAGAGAGCATATTAAAAGCCAACAACGTTAGCATATTAAAAGCGACCAAGAGAGCATATTAAAAGCCAAAAAAGAGAGCACATTAAAAGCCGACAAAGAGAGCATATTAACAGCCGACATAAAGAGGATATTAAAAGCCGACACAGAGAGTAGTAAAAGATAAAAAAGAGAGCATATTAACACCTGACTAAGAGAGCATATTAAAAGCCGACAAAAAGAGGATATTAAAAGCAGACACAGACATATTTAAAGCCGACAAAGATAGCATATTAAAAACCGACAAAGAGAGCATATTAAAAGTCGACAAAGAGAGCATATTAAAAGCCGACAACGTTAGCATATTAAAAGCGACCAAGAGAGCATATTAAAAGCCAAAAAAGAGAGCACATTAAAAGCCGACAAAGAGAGCATATTAACAGCCGACATAAAGAGGATATTAAAATCCGACACAGAGAGTAGTAAAAGATAAAAAAGAGAGCATATTAACACCTGACTAAGAGAGCATATTAAAAGCCGACAAAAAGAGGATATTAAAAGCAGACACAGACATATTTAAAGCCGACAAAGATAGCATATTAAAAACCGACAAAGAGAGCATATTAAAAGTCGACAAAGAGAGCATATTAAAAGCCGACAAAGAGAGCATATTAAAAGCCGGCAAAGAGAGAATATTAAAAGTCGACAAAGAAAGTATATTAAAAGCCGACAAAGAGAGCATATTAAAAGCCGACAAAGAGAGCATATTAAAAGCCGGCAAAGAGAGAATATTAAAAGTCGACAAAGAAAGTATATTAAAAGCCGACAATGAGAGCATATTAAAAGCCGACAAAGAGAGCATATTAAAAGCCGGCAAAGAGAGAATATTAAAAGTCGACAAAGAAAGTATATTAAAAGCCGACAATGAGAGCATATTAAAAGTCGACAAAGAGAGCATATTAAAAGTCGACAAAGAGAGCATATTAAAAGCCGACAAAGAGAGCATATTAAAAGCCGGCAAAGAGAGAATATTAAAAGTCGACAAAGAAAGTATATTAAAAACCGACAAAGAGAGCATATTAAAAGTCGACAAAGAGAGCATATTAAAAGTCGACAAAGAGAGCATATTAAAAGCCGACAAAGAGAGCATATTAAAAGCCGGCAAAGAGAGAATATTAAAAGTCGACAAAGAAAGTATATTAAAAGCCGACAATGAAATCATAACAACTGTAAATCAGTCCTGGGTACGTGTTGGCAGAATAAGGCTAGTTGTGTTATTTCCATCGGACTAAAAAACTCATAAAGTAGAGGTGTGATACGGGAAAACACAAACAGCAAGAACAGTTAACCGAACGTTGCCCGTTCAAATATTTAAAAAGTTAATCTCTTATTGTATATACAGAATATATATATTTTTTTCTCGGACTCATAGTGTCATATATGGCAAACAAATTTAAATTTATTGAAAATCATAGGGCAGCCAATGTACCAATGGACAACTAGATTATACCATAGCAAATAGATTGATCCATCAAAGGCTGTCACGGTTTGTAGAAATGACCTATTATGAAGACAACTTAGCAAACTTTCCTGGTCCGCCTGCAGAGAGAAAAAAGCCAAATACACTTCCTGGAGGTGCAAAAAGAACAACTGGAGCCAGAACTTGAACAGCTAGCCACATCAGCCAACGTTGCAGATTGGAGTTGTCCTATTGTGTCATTTGTATTGTAATGCACTATTTTTAATGTACGTAAGGGTAAATATGAAATTATTTTAAAAAATACAGGTACTTTTCGATTTTTTAATCCACAAATGCACAAAGTTAAAAAAGCAGGCTAACATATGGGCCTGAGGAGGATATAGGTTTAAAATTGAAACGCTTTATGGCTATCCCTTCTCTCCCAATTTTCCCGGTCCATTCCCTTCTATTTCTTTCCTGTTACACTCATTTCAGTTGGTTGACGCCTCCTATGTGGGGGTAACTGATATAATTCCTCTGATCCTTTAGTCTCGACGTTCCTGCAGAGTGGCCCAAAACCTCCTTCCGGTGTGTGTGTGTCCTGGCTTTACCACGCTTCGCTGTACAGGTTGTTATGCCCGATGCTGTTATGGATTAAATGTTTATTGCTTTTCAAAGTATTTCCGTCCCATAGCACGTTGACCAGGAAGTTAATTGTCTTTAAATTTTAAATAGGCTAATTTATATACAAATTTGAAAAAATGTTCAATCTAAAACTGTTAAAATTTTTTTACAACAGATTGAAATGTTTCGACTTTGTACTTTTATATTTTTAAAAATATTTCAAATAATTTCACGCAGCTCAGTGGTTTCAACAAAGGTGGGACGGAAGTATTTTATGGTGCATTTTGAAGTGGGCACCAGTACCCCCTCCCCCCCAGCCTTACTCACTGCACCAATTTCGTCTTCTCGGTTCGATTTGCAATTAAGTGCGAATGATTGAGCAATTACTACTTTTAATTGAGATTTGTTTTTCATTTATTATCATCGTTAGGTGCTATCTTCTACATAGACAAGTAGAACACGCCTGTTACAGGGTCTTAGTGTATAGTTAACTGTTCATTCCACTACATTGCAGTAAAGAGGAAGTGGTGGTTGTGCGTCACGTAAGCTACTCTAGATGTCATGAATATTTGATGGGACCAAAGATACGCCTCTTTCTCGGAAACTTGAAACACAGTCACAAGCAATGTACTGTTCACCAGTAGTGAGCTGGACGAAGTGACTTTCCAGGAAGTGCAAAAGTGGCATTTTGGGATGATACTAAGACCTTTTAACTACTCAATCCCTTATTGTTTTCCGTATTTCTCTTCTATTTCCTAATAATTTAATTATCCTTGAATTGTTTTCTATTTTAGTTTGATTCTCGAGTCTACATTTTAATGTCAGCATCCCTCTTTTGTTTCTCGTTAAAACCAAGTTCGAAGCTCGTGAACGACTCTTGCACTAACAACCCCCACCCCCAGCCCCACTCGAGAGGCTGTATTTGTACAGGGCTAATTAAATTTAATTTATCTCACCGATTCATTTGTTAATAAATCATCAGCACAGGGCGTTCAAAAAATAATGCCATGATATTGAACGAGCGTTACTTAAAAAACTACTCAAATACATTATAACTCAATAATTTGTAGATATTCTAGCGTGGTGTAACATAGGTCTCATTTTTATACAGTATTAACAAAAGACGCTCTTTAAAGTTTTGTGTGCATTGTAAAACTATTCGTATACTTTACAAACTTAAATTTCTAGACGGTCGAAATTTATTTCCGAATTCTTTCCGCTTTGGAAGATGTAGTTGTTTTTGACAATATCGATTACTTGTAGAAAGAAAACTATTATCAAATTTATCATGCTTTAAGGCAAAGACAGAAAATGAAAAATTAATATCCGAAGTGAAAGAGGGTGCTGCCGCCTATAGGGATCCGAGTGAAATTACAATATTCCGTTACATTTCCTCACATCGAGAAAAGGCTTTTCTTCGTTAGTTTGCGTAACCGGAAGACACCACACTCTCTGAATTTCTGTTCATTTAGCCGGCGGAAATTTCTTCAAGTGCGTCACATATTACGAGATGTGGTATATTACCGTTTCCATGGCAACAGCAAGTAGTGTTTGTACATCGCCCGACAAACGGATCTGCCAACACCGGCTCTAAGCACGTACTAGCAGTGGCATTTAACACATTAAGGTTTTTTAACAATGACGATAGGTCCACGTACTTCCATTTGTCCTCTGTTTCAGTTCAAGTCTCTGCCCCTACTCTGACCCTACTACTGCACATTCACAATTTTTGCAAGCGATAAAGTCATACTGTCTGTCCGCCTACAACTACCAAAGCGTCGGTTTTGTGTCCCCACTACACAGTCTACTTCCATTGGCACATCAAGTCTCAGTTCTGTGTCCCCACTAGAGGGTCTACTTCCATTAACACAGCAAGTCTCAGTTCTATGTCCCCAATAGAGAGTCTACTTCCATTGGCACAGAAAGTGTCACTTCTATGTCCCCACTAGAGAGTCTACTTCCATTGGCACAGCAATTGTCAGTTCTGTGTCCCCATTAGAGCGTCTACTTCCATTGGCACAGCATGTGTCAGTTCTGTGTCCCCACTAGAGAGTCTACTTCCATTGGCACAACAATTATCAGTTCTGTGTCCCCACTAGAGGGTCTACTTCCATTAACACAGCAAGTCTCAGTTCTATGTCCCCAATAGAGAGTCTACTTCCATTGGCACAGCAAGTGTCAGTTCTATGTCCCCACTAGAGAGTCTACTTCCATTGGCACAGCAAGTGTCAGTTCTGTGTCCCCAATAGAGAGTCTATTTCCCTTGACACAGCAAGCGGCAGTTTTGTGTCCCCACTAGGGAGTGTACTTCCACTGGCACAGCAAGTGTCAGTTCTGTGTCCCCATTAGAGAGTCTATTTTGTTTGAAACAGCAAGCGGCAGTTCATTGTCCCCACTAGAGAGTGTACTTCCATTGGCACAGCAAGCGTCAGTTCATGTCCCCACTAGAGAGTTTACTACATTGGCACAGCAAATGTCAGTTTTGTGTCCCCACTAGAGAATCTATTTCCCTTGACACAGCAAACGGCAGATTTGTGTCCCCACTAGAGAGTGTACTTCCATTGGCACAGCAAGTGTCAGTTCATGTCCCCACTAGAGAGTTTACTACATTGGGACAGCAAATGTCAGTTTTGTGTCCCTACTAGAGAGTCTATTTCCCTTGACACAGCAAACGGCAGATTTGTGTCCCCACTAGATAGTGTACTTCCATTGGCACAGCAAGTGTCAGTTCATGTCCCCACTAGAGAGTTTACTACATTGGCACAGCAAATGTCAGTTCTGTGTCCCCACTAGAGAGTCTATTTCCCTTGACACAACAAACGGCAGATTTGTGTCCCCACTAGTGAATCAATGTACTGAGCATAAAATATTGTACATGTGTGTAATAAAACACATGCGCAGTGATTACAGGGAAGGTATTCTAGGCAATAACGTGCATGCGCGCGCGCGCTATACGCACACTAGTGTCCGATATTGGGTATAGACAACGGCCAGAATGATCGCATTCACGATGCAAATTGGCGTCTGACAAGTTATCCTTGACCTATTTTAAATCCTACTCGCTCGCAAATAAAAACCACCACAAGAACTTAAATAGATAATGGCCATCTTCCTTGCAATCTTCACAGAGTTGGTGTTCAAGCGCAGTGAAGACACTGTAAATGTTACATTGCCAACACGGAAGATAATTTCAGCGATATGAAAACCCCGCGCTTTGCATTGCATTTTATATTTATTGCCGAATAAATTTGAAAACGTACGAGAATACACTCATTGAAGAGAACCATCACAGATGCTGCTTATTATTATACGGGGCAGAAAAATCGTGTGATAGGGATTTAGGAGGGATATGGAGGAACAGAAAGGGACGCAAATCTTCTGTTCTGGTAAGTAGTGGAGTCTCACTCGTCACGTCTACAGCTGTAGACCTTTTCTCTAACGGAGGAATGCAGTTTTTACCCGATATAAAACCATGCACGCGTCCCAGGTATTGGGTAGACACCTCGAATACGATGATGTATTTAAGTTAAGGACGCTACCCACGAGATACCGTAGTTTCTCAAAGTACCAGAACCAATAATCTTCCTTCTACAGTGTTCTAACTATTTTCTCTCATAGTTCTTTCTAAAAAGAATACCATGATTCTCCCCCCTAATCCAGACAAAGAGTCTTATGGTGTTTCTATTAGTATCCTTTGCTATCCACGAGCAAGTCTTTGGAATCATGGCTTGCATTAACAAGCAAGCATCTTGAAGTAACGCACTGACAGTCCGTCTACAGCCGAGCAGGTAGTTCTAACAAAACGATCAACGTCGACCTCCAGGCAACATTCTGAACAAGGAAAACCTCTCCTCAGAAAAACACTTGCCAGCTGGTGAAAGGCCAAACAACCCGGAAGTACCGCGCAACCGGATATCACACAAATACCAGTTACAGGTAATAAATTGTGACAAAATTATTATACACTCAATACGAAACGTTAAGTTCCCCAGATTCTTGACAGCACAGCTAGAGCTTATCAAACACGTTTGCATTGAAGTGAACGAAAGAACTAGATGAGCTATTAGAAGTGAACGAAATTCACAAAGTATCACGTTTTGTTAATACAGTACGCAACATAATAAATACTAACAGAAGTGGCTTACACACAAACTTCATATACAATATTTCTTCAAGTGTTACCTGGAGATCATCTCTGATCCTAGTGAGAAATTGCTCCAACTGAATATCCTGCAGGACATCGCACAACCAGTCAATTCCGCCTCCATCGTCAGTCATGATCCTGGAAAAGAAACATGATTTACTATGCGTTCTGAAAACATTTCTTCTTCTATACTAGTGTAGTAAAAGTGTACAGAAAGTGGCCGTATGTTTTAACGAGCATCAGGCCCTCATTGTCTTCACGGAAAGCAGAATTATATGACGTCGATGAACTATACAGCTATATATGGTGTTTACGAGTAACAATATAGTTTATGGTATTCGGATTGTGATTAGTGAAAATTAGAAGTAAGCTATTGAAAAAAGAAGCGTTTACAAGGAGTATCTGGTTTCGACTCATGCTTGTCAAAACAACACATAATAGTTCCCCTACGTGGGGAATCCAGTCTAGATATACCACTACCCCCACGAATCCAAGTCCGGGTGATTAGCGTCCGGCCCGAAACAGGGGGTTTGGTGCCACTGCTCGTCTATCAGAGCCTTACGACCTGGACAGATGACCGGTACCTGGGACGAGACGAATTCCAACCAGCCACTGCGTTTCCAGAACTACTTATCATTTATGATAATCACAGATAACAGTATCATATGAGGCCATCATAAACAACAGTTTAAAGAAAACAAAATAAAGATGAGCCAAATATGATGCACTGACCACGCAAAGAGGAACATTCAGCCAGTCAAGAATCACGTGATGGTCAAACATTCATTCAACCAATCACATGGTCAAGGTGCTGTACTTTTCACGATTGGTTGAAGAAATTGTCACCATAAACTTTAGTGACACAATGCAATTCTAAACATTCCCCAAAACGGAATCATCCTCCTTTATGGGAAACGGTATATATCTTTACACGAGCCTAAGATGGAAACTCCACGCCAAGAAAAAGGAGGAATTATATATAGAATATCGTGAGCACTATTGAGTCTTGCGTAGAAACTTTATGCAATAAAATAGGAATTTGCCCATCAAGGTAGTCAATTGTGGAGATCTGCAAAGGAATGTTCCCGGGTACCGAGAAATATGGTTAATGCCTATTGGTATGTGCAAAATAAAAAAGGCGGACAAAAAACAAGAAAGGTGCTTTAACTTTATTTATTCAAGTGCAGCAGCTCTTTAACCTTCTCGATAACCAGTGCATTGTTAGAAGATTGAAGAGAAGGAAACCTTTTCAGTTAGTGCTGTGTAGTGCAATGTAGTGCAGTGTAATGTAAGGTAGTGTAGTGTACTGTTGTGTAATGTAGTGTAGTGTTGTGCTAGTTCTAATTAAATATATTAGATGTATGTGCAAGCTCCAATGTCCAGGCAAGAATTAAAAGACTTGCTGAGTACTTTAGTTATATGAGTGTTTAACTCGTTGTTTTCTGGTCGTATCTGAGGATGGGTTCCTTTGAAACTGAAATGTACCAAAAGGTTAATAAAAAATATTAAGGATAGGGTGCTTCTGTGTTACTTTCATAGAGCTTCGTGAGTGACGTGGTTCCTAGGCTCCCTAAATAGTAACAGCTAGAGCAAATTACAATACATGCAAGGTGTCTATCAAACGACCTTGAAGTGTTCCGCAAATCAGCTGTTCCTAACCTTGCCCAACGTGCCTAGCCTTTCCTCAGCAGCGGTGAAAGTCCTGGGGCGGACCGGTTACATAGCCACGTAACTACTGTGCCCAACAGACTTTCTCTATGGCGAAGGCTTTAGATGGAGATCTGTCAGTGAAAGTTATTTTAAAATCTGAATTTTATGAATGCTAATATTTCGTCTTAGTTCGTGTAGAAACAGATGACTTGATCACAGTCCGAGTAAGGAAGGTAGCGTGTGTGAAGTAGTTCTTTCAAATCTACCACGGAATCAAAACAGCTGAATTAAATCCTGTTGTTTACACTTATATAATACTACTGGCATTGTTGCGACAACCTGTGGACTGCCACGTTCGAAGGAATTATAGATTAACAAACACACATACAACAAGGTAAAAACAAGTAATATGAACCAAACTTTTTTAAAGTCAATTCCTATTTAGGTCAACAAAGAAAACCTAAATTCATATTAGTTACTTTTTATTAAATAGCTACAATTAATATAAATAAAGTAACATAACCTATGAGTTTAAACAACTGTTCCAACGCACACAACCTATAACATAAAATCAGCTGTTATCACTTATTTTAAGCCAAATAGGACGAATTACCTAGATTGCATATCTTACCTCTTTTGTGAAAGGGTTTTCTCCCATATAAAACTAAAATTAATTAATTAGAGTGAATTAATGAATTGATATTTGAAAAAAAAACTGTATTCAGATTAAATGCTATTAACTATAAATTTAAAGAAATGTATTTGAACTTGAGTGGATGGATAAAAACTATTTTATTATCGATTGAAAATCTGAACAAGATATATAAGGAGAGCGTGTAACCAGAGTTTAAGGAACCAATAGAAGGCATTGAATAAACATAAATTTAGAAAAATGTACATACGAATTAGAAAAAGAAACAATAGACATAATACTAAGTTGAAAAGTGAACCTAAATTCTACGAATTAAATTGAGAATAAAAAGATTTTCTACAAAAGGTCTAAAGAAATAACTTTTAAGATACACTATATATATATATATATATATATATATATATATATATATATATATATATATATATATATATATATATCGCAATATGTATTCTTGTGTATTAATAAAGATACAATTCAAAGCTTTTCGTTGGCTAACAGTACCAACATCATCAGGAATATTCAATTATAATTCTTGTATTTGTATTTTGACTTATGTTCTTTATATATATATATATATATATATATATATATATATATATATATATATATATATATATATATATATATATCGCAATATGTATTCTTGTGTATTAATAAAGATACAATTCAAAGCTTTTCGTTGGCTAACAGTACCAACATCATCAGGAATATTCAATTATAATTCTTGTATTTGTATTTTGACTTATGTTCTTTATATATATATATATATATATATGTATATATATATATATATATATATATATATATATATATATATATATATATATATATATATACTGTATATATATCGCAATATGTATTCTTGTGTATTAATAAAGATACAATTCAAAGCTTTTCGTTGGCTAACAGTACCAACATCATCAGGAATATTCAATTATAATTCTTGTATTTGTATTTTGACTTATGTTCTTTATATATATATATATATATATATATATACTGTATATATATCGCAATATGTATTCTTGTGTATTAATAAAGATACAATTCAAAGCTTTTCGTTGGCTAACAGTATCAACATCATCAGGAATATTCAATTATAATTCTTGTATTTGTATTTTGACTTATGTTCTTTATATATATATATATATATATATATACACATATATATATATATATATATATATATATATATATATATATATATCGCAATATGTATTCTTGTGTATTAATAAAGATACAATTCAAAGCTTTTCGTTGGCTAACAGTACCAACATCATCAGGAATATTCAATTATAATTCTTGTATTTGTATTTTGACTTATGTTCTTTATATATATATATATATCGCAATATGTATTCTTGTGTATTAATAAAGATACAATTCAAAGCTTTTCGTTGGCTAACAGTACCAACATCATCAGGAATATTCAATTATAATTCTTGTATTTGTATTTTGACTTATGTTCTTTATATATATATATATATATATATATATATATAGAATATCAAATGTGTTTTCCTGTTAGAATAATTTTAAGATTAAATAATATACACTAATACAGGAATATTTAATTTATTGAGTAATATACTCAAAGCTTTTCGTTGGTTGACATTACCAACATCCTCAGGAATTACAATACTAAGAATAGTATTGTAATTCTATACTCATTCTTAGTATTGTAATTCCTGAGGATGTTGGTAATGTCAACCAACGAAAAGCTTTGAGTATATTATTCAATAAATTAAATATTCCTGTATTAGTGTATATTATTTAATCTTATAAATATATATAACTTTGCAATAGTATTTTCTTGTTTTCAATTATCATTTACACTGTAATGTACTTAAACAAGAATCTTACTTAGTATTTATGAGAGTTAACTTTCAAAGACTTTAATTACGTGTCTTCATTTTCGTGCATTAACTGAACCTGAGTACTAGTAGATTGCCAGGTGTGTGGGATTTCAGTTGTCACGTGGTATACCGGCATTGCTCTAATTTCGGATTCACTGCACTGTGGGATAGTGTTTAGTTTGTCTGGGGGTTAATTTTGTCTATTATAGCTGATAATTTATCGTGTTTTTTTACTTTATTTGTATTTATTAGTTTATGATAATATTTTTGTGTTTATAAATTCGCACTTTTTCTCAGATTGTCATTTTTAGGCTTTATTGTACTTTTTTTTTAATAGACGTATATTTCTTAATGTTGGGATTGCATGTTTTTTTTTTGTATATACATGTGAATTGAAGAAAAGAACCTACTCAAAGTAAAAAACGAAACAGAAATTATGAAAAATATTACAATCCACAGTGAATATTGGAAGTTCAGTGATTTCCAATGTGAGCGGTTAGTATAGTTTGATTTAAAGCAGAATAAGAATGGATCTGTGGTGGGGTAGGGATGCGGTGTTGTCAGTTTGAACGCTGTGACACTGAGTGACGAACTGAAGTTTATCGTAGAACTGGCAACTACGCTCACCGACCATGCAGAGTTCCGGGAGATTTCACTTTCGTAGAGACCTATTCGGTTTTAATTCTAACTATAGGGGAATACAGATCAAATCACAGGGGACGTGCTTCTGAATCGAACGATTAAAATAAAAATACCAAGCAATGATCACAAAGTAGTTTTTTGATGAATAGAAAGCTGTATAATACTGATCATTCTTTATTTTTCATCCATAATATATATATCCTTAAATACAAGGAAAATTTCTAGTAATGTCTCAAGTTTAATACTTGGATGTTGCCTATGCCATCTATCTGTTGGTTATTTTTACAGTGAACAAAAATAAATTACCAAAAATATACTGGTATATGTCAGTCCACTGTATCATGCATAGTAGTAAAAAAAAATAACTGATAAAAATTGACTTAATACTTTAGTGCCAACAAAATAATGGCAAATTCCCTGCAGGGGCGCCTTAGGCAAATACATTTATTTTACCTTAAGGGGGCCATGAGTTTAAACATTAGCGAACCTCTAGTGTAATCATGTTAGAGGATACACGCATTACACCCACTACACAATTCAGAAGTACATATAAACTCTAAGTATGAGACTAAACAAATACAACAAACAATAAACAAAATACTAAATATTAAAAAAATAGTATAAAGGAAATAAGAAGTATATAGTTTAAAGAAATATATAAGGAAATAGTTAGGAAACCCGTATTTATATAGCCAATAGGGAACAGAAATGTAATAAATAAATAAAGAGAAGATAAATATAAATAAAGATACATACATCAAACCTAACATATACAACTCACACGTAGCTACACAAGCCATCAAAAACAACCGCACGTTCCCCACATTAGAAAACATACATCTATTTTAAAAACAAAAGTACAAAGAGGCCTCACAATGACAATCTGGGAAAAGGTACACATTTATAAACATAAAAATAATATCATAAACGAATTAATACAAATAAAATTAAAAAATAATAAATTAATTATCTTAATAGACAAAATTAACCCCAAGACAAACTAAACAAGTCTCTACAGTGCAGCGAATCCGAAAATAGAACAATACCGGTACATCACGTGACAACGGAAATCACACTACCTAACAGTGTATTATAAGTACTCAGTTTCAGTTAATGCTCGACAATGAAGATACCATAAGATAATCTTCGAAAGTTAACTTGCATACATACGAAATAAGATTCCTGTTTAAGTACATACATTATAGTGATATATATATATATATATATAAGTTATATATATGCTGATACGTATTCCTTCACGGATGGAAAAATATGATGAATTGTTACTATCTGGAGTACATCCGTTCATTCTGCAGTCCATAAATACGCAGTTCCGACGTTTCGCTAGAATCTCATCCAGCATTGACGAGGTGAACCCAACAACAGTAGAAGAGCGAGTATATATATATACTCTTGTGTATTAATACACAAGAAAACATATTGCGATATTTATATATATATATATATATATATATATATATAATAACATAAACGTATGAGGCTATAGAATAAATTTAGTGTTATCCAAAAAGAATTATAGTCTGGAGAAATATTAAGCAAAGAGCGACAGGAATAATTACTAAAATGCCGACAAAGTACTTAACCATTGTTCTATTTTGGGGTAGTCATAAAGGGGCTGTGGGAACCTTTAACAAAAGAAGGGACCAAGTATTTTAAGATGGGAGTATCCAAGGACCAAAATACCTGGGTTATAATAACACTGTACCGTTAGATAAAGCTCTTTGTAAAAGGGTGTAGGGATAACCAAATTAACTAAAATACGTAAGGAGGGAGAGATGATGCGAAGTTGGAAAAGGAAGTGATCGGTGGGAGAGTCTTGGAGGAACTTCAGAAGAGGGCAGACGTATTGGGGAGGACCAAGTGTCAGCAAAGTTAATAAGAGGTAAATTTTTGTTTAATAGAATTAAGGGAATTGTAAGTTTTTTATGTGTTTAATTTAAAAGTGCGACGTAAATGATTTAGTAAAGAATTAGGAAAATAAGTTAGTTAGGTGAAAAGTGAAAAATCTTGTCACTGCATAGTATTAAGGTAAATGGATATAATGTGTAATAATTAAATGTCAGGAATAAATGCAAGTGATGTTAAAATTGATATTGGTGTTAATTATTTAGAAACCTGAAGGTGAGACTATAGAAGGTAAGGTAATTAAATATATATAACCTAAAGGAAAACCTATTTTAAATAACTTAGGTTATAATATATATATATATATATATATATATATATATATATATATATATATATATATTTATATACGCGGACTGTTTGAATTTCGCGGTTCAAGCTAGTTTCAGGGGAATCCGCTTGGTGTTGCTAGGTTCGTATAAATAAGCTGACTAAAACGAGGTATTTCAAGTCGCAGATATCTTCATTTGTTGATGAGTTACACGCAGAAGAGTGTTTTTTTCGTTTGCCTTCGGATTTTAAAATGGACAGCCTGAAGGAGCAACGAATTGCTGTGAAATTTTGTGTAAAACTAGGGAAAAATACAACAGAAACATTTGTCATGCTTAACACGGCCTACGGCGATGTTGCCATGAAGCGTACTGCATGTTTCAAGTGGCATGCACGTTTCAAGGGTGGCCGACAATCGATTGATGACGATGAGCGTCCTGGACGTCCTTCAACGACTGACGACCCACACGTTGACAAAATCAACACCCTGGTGCGCGAAAATCTACGTCTGACCATTAGGGAGCTCTCCGAAGAGTGTGGGATATCAGTTGGATCTTTTTACGAAATTTTGACCGAAAAATTGAAGATGCACCGCGTCGCTGCGAAATTTGTGCCACGCCTGATGACAGATGAACAAAAAGCCAATCGCGTCCGGGTTTGTCGGGAACTGCTTGATCGTTCAAATGAAGATGAGAGCTTTTTGTCAAGAATTATAACCGGTGATAAATCATGGGTGTATGGTTACGACATTAAAACGAAGGTCCAATCATCCCAATGGGTGAATCAAACGTCCCCAAGACCCAAAAAAGCTCGCCAAATTCGGTCGAATGTCAAGGTGATGCTGACAGTTTTTTTTTATGCTAAGGGTGTTGTTCACTATGAGTACCTCCCTAAAGGCTCTACAGTTAACCAGATTACCTACAATGAAGTACTGAAACGTCTGAGGGACGCCGTCCGACTCAAAAGGCCAGAATTGTGGAGAAGTGATAACCGGTTTTTCCATCACGACAATGCACCAGCTCACTCAGCACTCAGAACTCGTGAGCTTTTGGCCAAACACTCGATCACTGTTCTTCCCCCCTACTCACCTGACCTTGCTCCTTGTGACTTTTTCTTATTCCCAAAACTCATAAAACCCCTCAAAGGAAGAAGATTTGAAATGATTTCGGAGATAAAGCGACGAAGGAGCTGAAAGCTATCACAAAAGAAGCGTACCAGGACTGTTTTAACAAGTGGAAACACCGTTGGGATAAGTGTGTGCGTTGGGGAGGAGAGTACTTTGAAGGAGACCCAGACGTGTAACTTCCAAACAAAGTACATTTTTTTTATGACAGTCGGCGTAATTTTTGAACAGAGCTCGTATATATATATATATATATATATATATATATATATATATATACATATATATTATCGTGGGCTGGGTGGCGTACTTGGAATAGACTATATTGCATGGGATGGTCATCCAACAAGACCGTCCTGCGTTATATTTACCGAAAAGAATTACTTCAGTGTCTGGGAATAATCTTCAGTCAGCGATGCCAAATGTCCAAAGTTCAAAAGAAAAACTACGTTACCTAGGCGTTACGTCTCCCAAGAGATTTGAATGCCTCTAGGTCGACACCTTCACATAACACCACTGATATACGAAAATTGATTTTGCAAAGGAACTGGAGGGAGCAATATGATGCCATTACTGATAGTAAAGCTCAGCCATGGCAGATTATGTGTAAGAAAAGTCTATTTATATACTGGAAAATTCATGCTGTTAGTGAAAAGGTCAACACCGTCGAGGTATACTGCTCGGAACACGTTCTTGAGATACACCGCGTTCCTGCCTTAAGCATATTACAGCTAACTTCTACATCCTAAATTCTGAATCCTAAATATATCCTAATAAAAATTCTAAATTCATTTTTATTCAATTCCTTATATTAGTTCCTTAAAATCTGGTTACACGCTCTCCTTATATATCTTGTTCAGATTTTCAATCGATAATAAAATAGTTTTTATCCATCCACTAAAGTTCAAATATATTCAAAAAAGTTCTATATGGGAGAAAAACTCTTCACAACAGGAACAAGGTATGCAAAATAGTTATTTCGTCCTATGTGGCTTAAAATACGTGATAACATATGATTTTATAAAATAGCTGATTTTGTTATAGATTATGTGGTATAACAGCGGTTTTAACTAATAGGTTATGTTACTTTACTTGTATTAATAGTAATTATATAATAAAAAGTAAGTAAAATTATATTTTATTTTGTTGTCCTAAGTAGGAATTGATTTTTTTTAAATTGTTTATAATACTTGTTTCTACTTTAATACTTGAGGATGAAGCATCACGTCACTTTTCGCAATCAGAGCATCCTGTCAGTGCCACGGAATTACGTTAGTCCCGTGACACATTTACGTCCACCAATCAAATCTCTGTGCATTATATCTAATTGCAGTGCAGCGTAACAGTTGGGCCGCGTCCAACAAGTGTTTGCATCACAACTTGCTTCTGTCTGCTGCAGCAGTCTCCACTGAATGACGTAGTTACGGGAGAGGAAAGGCGATTGTGAAACTTTCCTGGTTTTCTTTCATCACTAAACCTGTCTTGCTATATTCTTAAAGTCAGGAAATGCGCTTGAATGGAAAAACAGAAATGCCACTCTTGATATCAAAGTGACGCTAAACATATCCTATTTTATTAAAGTAAAACAACAATACGTCACTACAACAGAAAAATTATACACACACGTACACACACACACACACACACACACACACACACACACACACACACACACGCACCACGCACACACACTCCCATCAAGCTCAGAAAGCTACTCGTTTTGTCACAATAAGTTCATCTAAAATACTTGTTTGCGACCAGAATTTTAAATAACTCGAACAAAAAACAAACGCTTAAATAACCTTTGCTATTTTATTCCTAAATTGTATCAGACTGTAATAGGCTATGCGCGATCGAATCACAGTTCAGTGATATGTCTTTAAATGTCTTTGACAATCAACCATCTTTATTTCCTTAAAGAAACTCCACAGGGTAGTCCCTCTTCTTCCACGCTGAGACCCACTCTACTTCAACTAGACCCTAGCCTGCCCATGGGATGCCATAGCTTCCCCTATCTCCCTGTCCGAGGGGACTCTTATTTTTCTTCTTACAAAGGAATAAGATACCCCCTTATGCCAGAAAAAACGTCAGCTACTAGGCCCTGTAGACGTAATGCTAAGATCTACCTAAATCCACTACCAGGAGTTTTACGACCCTTCCTTAATCCTGGCTATATCCACAATCCTGTCCTATCCTTAGAGAGGCGATAACAGACATACTGGCCGGCTAAACGTTTTAAAACTACAAAATAAATGAATAAAAAATATAGCAAAGAATTCACAAAACATATTTTGCTTAACATTTCCAGTCAGATAAGATTATAGGGGGTTTATCAATTAGACATATTTTATATGCGCGGTATAGTTTTAGAAAAAAAAAAACAATTTTTGTTTAGTTCTTGTGAAACCAACTTTGTAACAATTTTTTAAAGTGGATTTGTATAATTGTAAAAAAACTAGTTTCTTGTATATGAATGAACGTTATACAATTACTGTTAATATGAAACCTACAAACGATATTTATCAAATAGCAACTATAAGGGGGGAGGGGAGGGAGAGAGAGAGAGAGAGAGGAGACACTTTCTACAACTTACCCTGCCTCTACTGCCGCGTAAATAGTATTGTGCAGTTTACAACGCTTCGCAGAGCACAGGAATTTGTTGTCGGGACTTGAAGACAGTATAAAACAGCGATATAAATTTTTAATTCTAATTACGCAACACTTGGGTTCCATTTCCTTCTTCCTTGAGACAGGATTCGTAGCCTCGAGCAAGGAAGAAGTAGCCCACAGACAGGACGTTGTGTAACAAAAGTGTACATTCAGCTCGTGAGATACTGGACCCCCAAATTGTTGTTATGTGAGATTCTGTTTCTTTGAACTGTCAGGTCGTCACTTTAAATTGTAATTGTTTATTTACCCTTTTTGATGCATTTTAGCAAGTGGTTAAACAATTGAGGGTAATTATCGGTTATCACCACGTAATTATACAGCAATACAAAATGCACCTAGCGATGTAGAAAATGCTAAAAACACGAGAAAAATAAAAAACCTGGCGCTAACGACCCCAAAACGAAAAGATATTTTTTTTGTTGAAAAACAATCTTACTTTACATAACCACAAAACAAGATATCTTATAAAATAGCAGTGTTTTATTAAGATTTGGTTAGAAAAAAATTCCTAGCACAAGGTAAGGGTGAAGCGGCTTTTACCGTATGTCACTAATCCCACTTTGTTAAATGCATAGCGGGTAATACATAAATCAACCGTAATAAATACACAAAAACCTCTTAACCACAAACTTTCTTTAATTTACCCTAATGTACATTTCAGTTACAAAGTAACCATCCTCAGAGGGATAACATACAAAGACTGAGGCCAGTCTTTGTATGTTATCCCTCTGAGGATGGTTACTTTGTAACTGAAATGTACATTAGGGTAAATTAAAGAAAGTTTGTGGTTAAGAGGTTTTTGTGTATTTATTATTAAATTCAACCACAGTATTTTCCTAATAAATAAATAGTAATAAATCAACCGGTTAGCTTACGTTAGGAATGTATTTATTTTTAAAACTGAACCAGTAACTTCCCGTGAAATAGCCTCCATCTTGTGACAACACATCATGATAAACTCAGCACGCCACATGATCACGTATTATTGTACTGCAGCGAAAGGAAGGGGGCCAATTCTACTCATCAACCTGTCATATGTTTTCCTTAACCTGTAGGTCTATGTAGCTATATTTAGTGTAGTATAACAATGATTTTTTATACAGAAAACTCGAGAATATAAATTTTAGCCTGCTTTTAAAAAGTGAGGTTATTTTTTTAATATAGTCTTTTCATTTTTTTTATTTTACTTTTGGCTCTAAGCGTCGAGTTTTATTATTTATCTCGTATTCTATGGGCATTCTATATCGCCCAGTAAAATTTTTATATCAATATTTAGTTAATAATAACCCAACATTAACTGTGAGGACGAGGTGAACGAACATCACCTAAGATAAAAGCAAATGTTTTCGAAGATTTCTACACTGGGTTAACGGATGATTATTGGAGAGTTATTAAAGTTTTGATAGCTTAAACTCGAATATTCTCTCTACCTTGAAATGGTGGAGTGGGATGGAAATGGGACATCGTCATAGTTAAGGAGAATCATGATTGACGCGGTTTCTGAGGCAGATTCCTCCGCAATCTGAAAATACAAAGACAATTACCGCCAGAGTAAAATAAAAACGACATGGTGACCTCTAGCACTAAGAAAAGAGCGGAGAGACATTAACGGGAAGGTCAGGAAGGAAATCGGAAAAAATAAACACAAAAACCCCACAAAACACTCGGCCTACAGTTCCGCCTAGCGTGATCCGCAACGGCGGATTTCTGCATTTAAAGGAAGAACCGGCGACTTGAATAATGGCACCTTCCTGTTAGAAACAAGGCCTTAATGTTTACCTCGCGGAAAGAGTGAAATCCTTGGCGTATCAAGGCCAGTGCACATGGCTTGGCCCTTTAACATGCATGCTTTCCTGCTGGCATTGTTTTACATTAATAGCTCTGTCATTGGACGTGATTTTAATGCTGTCGAGGCTCTTACGTTACAATATATCGTCAGCAGAAAAAAAGAAAATAATCTGGGCCTATTTTGTGAAATACGGTATGCGCCAAAATACAGTGCAGAATCAGATGTAGTTGCCTTTCCGATCAGCTACGCCGACTTTTGATTGTTGCCGCGTATTCGTGATGACGTATTTCATTTGAGGTTAGTCTTTGCTGACATAGTGGTAACTATTGAAGACATTTTTTTGGTATTAAAACATCAAAATAAGCAAAACAAACAAGCTAGTAAGATATACAAAATGATATAATAGAATTAAGACAATGAAAAAACAAATTAGTAAAATAAACAAAATGTTGAAATAGAATTAAAAAAATATAATAATAAACAAAAGAAAAGTTAGTAAGATAAACAAAATGATAAAATAGAATTGAAACAACAAAAATAAACTAGTTAGTGAGGTAAACAAAATGTTACAATAGAATTAAAACAACAAAATAAACAAAACAAAAAGTAAGATAAACAAAATGTTAAAATAGAGCTAAAACAAGAAAATAAACAAAACAAAAAGTTGCTAAGATAAACAAAATGTCGAAACAGAAATAAACAACAAAAGAAACAAATTAGTAAGATAAACAAAATGTTAAAATAGAACTAAAACAAGAAAATAAACAAAACAAAACAAAAAGTTAGCAAGATAAACAAAATGTTAAAATAGAACTAAAACAAGAAAATAAACAAAACAAAACAAAAAGTTAGTAAGATAAACAAAATGTTAAAATAGAATTAAAACAAGAAAATAAACAAAACAAAACAAAAAGTTAGTAAGATAAACAAAATGTTAAAATAGAACTAAAACAAGAAAATAAACAAAACAAAACAAAAAGTTAGTAAGATAAACAAAATGTTAAAATAGAACTAAAACAAGAAAATAAACAAAACAAAACAAAAAGTTAGCAAGATAAACAAAATGTTAAAATAGAACTAAAACAAGAAAATAAACAAAACAAAACAAAAAGTTAGTAAGATAAACAAAATGTTAAAATAGAATTAAAACAACAAAACAAGAAGTTGGTGAGATAAACAGCATTCTAAATAGAACAAAAGAAAATGTTAATAAAAGAATAATGTTATGAATTAATATATATATATATATATATATATATATATATATATATATATATATATATATATATACATATATATATAAAATTTTACGAAATAAGTTTAACTGGCGTACAACACGATGTCAAGATCAACAAAAGCAACAAATTAGTAACATAAAAAATGTTAGTAGAACTAAAACAACAAGATATATAAAACAAAAAGTTAGTAAGATAAACTTAATTCTAAATAGAATAAAAGAAAATGTTAATAAAAGAATAATGTTATGAATTAAAAAAATATATATAAAATTTTACGAAATAAGTTTAACTGGCGTAAAACACGATGTCAAGATCTTAGGACGCTGCATCGTACCACCGACAGGGTAACTAAACAAATAGGACAATAGTTCAGTGGAGAAGGGTTCCGTAAGAGCTACTCAGGTATTCTGCTTATGGAAAGAAGACAAAGTGTCAGGAAAACACTAAATGTTACTTTCGATTCAAGTAAAAGCTTACATTATGTGTGGGCTGTTAATTAACAGATATTTTTAAAGAAGACGACCCATAACGTAATACAGTGTTGGAAGGAACGCTGTCAGATCGACACAGACGTCACAGAAGGAGGCCGATGAGATACGAGTGACGCCTTGGCTTGTTAGACGGAGCGCTCTGATCTCGCTCCTGTGATGTGCGAGAATATCTTGACTGATTGCTTTATAGGCTTTTGTGAGGTCATGTACACAAAAATTTTGCACGAGGTTGTTTGGTGTTGAGAATTTGTGTGATTTTGACTGTCGATTGGACGGATTTGTTTCGACTTGGATTTATGTGAGGTGTGGCTTTTAGATAATCGACCTTCATGGAGGCTCGTAAACGAGGCACAGGGGTCGATTCATGCGCGTTGAAAGCGGAGCCGGATCTGTGACTATGACGAGTGAAATTATAGATACGGTTGCTATGGAAACCGCCAGCATCACATTGTGGGCGAAAGGTGTGATTACAGAAATCTGGGCGGAAAAATACCTTTCTAATTTTAACTGGACTAAGGAATACTAAGTTTCTACTTTCTAATTCGTCACAGTGATAACAATTATTCTCTGCAATATCACGTAGTAGTATTAGGCGCCATCAGATAAAGCCTATACCAAACATGAACCATTCGATTACTGAGAAAATCTCTCAATACATTTGTCCAAAAATGCAGTGACTTTATGGAAGTAGATGAAATGCTAACGAAATGCATTGGGGGGGGGGGGAATTGGAAAGACAAAAAGAAGTAGAACTGACGAAATTGATAGTAATAAGACACATTCGCCATCTTGCAATTAAAAAATTATAATAATAATTCTTTGGCAAAAATAAATGACAGATTTTTTAAAAACTATAACGTAGATAGACCTAACTTCCCGCATTTATTTTTGCTAGTATTATTGTTCTTACGAAAGTACTGTAATATGTGTTTTATAAACATAGAGTATTTGTAATTACGAACTATACTACAGGCTGCTGTGTAATAGTGTTGTTGGCCGACATAAACAATGTAAGTACAGCACTAGTTACATTACACCACTATTTACGTGCTATGTTTACCCATAAATACATGTTAACTTTACGACTTCCGTAATTCGTCACCCCTCGGTCCCGAACGTGACGAATTACAGAGGTTCTACTGTACTGTTTTAAATTTTAGGAAATATATTAACTTGAGCATTGACGAGTTAATTTGAAAATTGATATTTTAAGAGTACTTACCAATTGTTTGACGAGCTATCGGCAGCGACCACTAGAGTAATGCGTCTAGTATTTCCCCACGGACATTAACTTCTGTAAGAAAAACACATCATTACCAAACAAAAAGTTGCTAACACATTAAATATAAGATGACATTACGTACTATACAGTCTGTATATGTTTCTACTGTTGAATACAAATTTGAACTCAAAGATGTGATTAGATGATTGTTTATCTGTGATATAACACAATTACAATCAATGCGAAGAATAATACAAAGGTAGTTCTTCTATAAAAACAATTCGTTGAATATCAATCCGGCCTCAGTCTGTAAAATTATCAAAATCTTTCGATTATTTGCAATTGTAGTGTTTTACTTAAGGAACAGAGGTCAGAGAAATTATAGGTGATAAATTATACATTCTTCAAAACGCGACGCTATGCTTGACGCTATTCTATAGGCCAGCATGGGTCTTGAATAATCTGATTCGCCTGTGATTTCCATAAACTTTTGTGTCACGAGGCAAGGGTAAATGGCCTCCCAATTCTCCGGCATGTTTTCTTTTCCTCCCAACTACCATTATTTTAAAAAAAATCGAACCAGGTTATACTCTTACAAAATAGCAATTTAGAAGATAAAGTAACATCGTCAAAAAAAGATAATTTGGACGATAAAGTATATGTATTGCGGAACGTCCTGAAGCCTGGCTAGGGGAAAAGCTGCAAAGGAGTGGGGGACGGCAGCGCTGGAGGGGTAACGGCCGACCGACCGAACACTGAAACACTTGGCGAAATATCTGTATAAAGGCTACTATAACAATGTAACCGTACATTTGGCCTTACGTGTACTACCATTCCTGAAAACATGTTACATATTGAAAATGTTCGAACAACTTCTGCATCCGATATCTCTACACATATATGAAGAATGCTTGTTATTTCATGCAATTCAGTGTTTAGACAGGCCTTATCATGTTTGTAGAAAAGTATTTATACTGACCGTCTACCTCCTGTCTCGCCTACTGCGATCTCTCAAGGCCAAGTGCACGGTTACGGGGTCTGCACTATACAACACACGAATACATACGCGGAGACGGCTCGAGAGAGAATGCCGCTCAGTATTCCCGCCGCAACAAAACCAGTGCAGATGGCGTTCGCCCATGAAGGTCAGTATTAACCAAGAATCAGACCTATAACAGTACCTTTTTTGAAAAAAATCAGTTTAGAAGATGGAGTGTAACGATTGAAAAACAGGCAATTTGGAACATGAGTGAGGTCTTGAAAAAAAAACAAATTAGGAGATATAAAATCGTCTAAGAAAAGGGACAACTTACAAGATACACTAACACTGCCGAAAAAAAGGAGCTTGAAAGCTGGAATGACATCGTCATTGAAACAGAAAAACTTAGTAGACGGAGAAATATTGTGAATAAAGGTAATTAGCCTGCATCTAGGAAGACAGAGTTACATCGTTTAAAAAGGCAATTTCAGTCAGAGAAAGAGAGGAGAGCTGGTGGTCAACGTGAGGTTTTCAGCAGATAGACATGCCACTGCAAGCAGAATACTGTATCTTAATATCATCAAAAGACTGGCAACTCAGAAGGTGGAGTAAAGTCATCTTAAAAAAGGCAACTTAAAAGATGGTAAATTTGTCAAAACTTACTGAGACAGAACGTTTTCGATCGCTATGTGGCGATCTTCATCAGTGTCTTCTGCTTGGAGATGTTGGGTCAAGCGGTGACGGTTTTAAAGGTAGGTTTTCGATAGTATCAAAGAGTATGTGTGATTTGTATTGTGTTTGTTCGTTTAATATGTTTGTACTTTGTGTTTTTGTGTGTCTGTAAATTTCATATTGTTCTAGTGTGTTGAAATGTGGTCCTTTTTTGTTGATGTGTAGGATTTCTAGGTTATGGTAAATGTCTGTGTATTTGTGTCCTGTTTCTTTTATGTGATTGTAAAATGCTGAGTTGGTGTTCTGTTTATGTTCCTCGACTCTTTGTTTAAAGCTGCGACCTGTTTGCCCAATGTAAAATTTGTTACATTCGCCGCAGTTCAGTTTGTATACGCCTGGTGCTTGTAGTTAATATTTGTTGTTGGTGTCGTGTTGTATTTTGTATTTTAACTTGTTATTAGATTTGTATGTTATTTTGTATAATATGTTTTTGAAATTTGCGGGCTATTTTGTTTTGTTCATGTATGGTAATGTGATGTAATTGTTTTCTCTGTCTGTAGTGTTAATTTTAGTGTTTTCTTGTATTTTGTAGTTCAAGTGATTAATAAGATTCACCGAACGTAATGGTCTAAAAACTTCAATTAAAAGACGGAGTAAAAATGTTAAAAACGAGAACTTAAAAGATGGAGTAACACTGGTTCTGGAAGAGTCCAGTTTCCAACTGTCCGAAAGATGATTTTCCTGTACGTGAGTACCAGCGACGCCTGAATTATACGTTCAAGCAATTTGTTCTGAGCCATTTTGATAAACTCATTATAACAGAAGTGAGTCGGAAATGAAATGTTTTTAGTGCAAATACCAAGGTGTTTTAAATACTCTCACGCTCTGCTTTGTCTGATAAAATATTAATGTAGCTTCCTCGTATATTCAGGGAAGTGAGCTCAGTAAACAACATTCGATAACAGCTTGAACTCATCCCTGCAACTGCAATGACCGGGTTACCATTTCCTCCTGTGATAACCTTTAGGTTTTATTGCGGAACATTTAGTTTTCTTGGTGCACTTTAGCTTTCAGCCTATTTTATAGACCTTTTTGTATTAATTTGGTCATGAATCTGTACTATTTCAAGTAGAGCAGCGTTAATAGATCGAAAGGCCTTGCTCTAGATACAGGCGTTCCCACGCAACATGCAAAGACGAGTTCACGTTTGAAGTGCATTACTGCTACCGTTAGAAGGTGCACACCTATCCCAGGTATTGATCTCTCTCTATTTGCGTCATTCTAGACAAGAGCTTTTATTTATACGGTCACTTTAGCATCTTTTATTCGAAGTTTGTCTTTGATAAGGGCACAGTTATCAACGTAATTTCTTTTTTTATATAATTACTCGCGCGCGCTAGCTTTAAAACCATCAATCCCCTACCAAATCCAAGGAGACAAGTGAAATCAGGCGTGTACGTTGGCATTTCCACAACATACCTACCCTCTATCCGCAAACATCCTTCATCAAACTCTCCCAAACAAACATATCAAAGTTCTACGGGGCGTCGCAAAATTTCGTATAATCAAAGAAATCTAAATTATATTCGAAATATTTTTTTCCTGGCGAAAAACCGGTTAGTTATCATCGCCAATCAGAAACAAATAACAAGCAAATAATTTAGATGAATCAAAATAATTAATTAAAATTTAAATATAATAAAAATTAATAAACATAAAAAACGAACAAAATTTAAACAACAATAATAATATTAAAATAAATGCGTAACAATAAATATATAACAATGAGGAGAGACATAACAATAAATAAAATAACAACATCGCAATTAATAACAAATCAATAATTACAAAACAATATAATAATAAATCTATAACAATAACAAATAACACTTAAAGTAGAAAATAAATAGGTTAACAATAATTAAACTCTAAACACAAACTAACACGAATATCTCAATACTATAATAAATAAATAAATGAATGATGATATAATAAATAAATAAATTTGTAAATAATAAATTTTAAATATTCAAATACTGTATTAAATTTTAAAAAGTACATCTAGGTGGCGAAGAAATGTGTTAACACGGTCGACGGCCGCGGCATCGTCTCTTATAGTCTATCCATTTTGGGAAGGCGGGTAAAAGATTAAGTCACCGCCCGAGCTCCCAACAATAGCTTGGGTCAGGCGCTCGGCGGCCGGCCGCCCGCGCTAATGAGGCGTAAAAAGCACTCCACTCCAAAATATTATCACATAAAAGTAAGCGTATTTTTTAATTTTTTATTACAGTTTTGATGTCTACGTGTGATTTCATGAAAAACTAGTCCAAACACGACGGAGTTATGTCAATTAGTAAAATTAGTGGTTACAAAAAATTGTAGTGAGTACAATTTTACTAATTGACATAACTCCGTCGTGTTTGGACTAGTTTTTCATGAAATCACACGTAGACATCAAAACTGTAATAAAAAATTAAAAAATACGCTTACTTTTATGTGATAATATTTTGGAGTGGAGTGCTTTTTACGCCTCATTAGCGCGGGCGGCCGGCCGCCGAGCGCCTGACCCAAGCTATTGTTGGGAGCTCGGGCGGTGACTTAATCTTTTACCCGCCTTCCCAAAATGGATAGACTATAGCACCACCTTTAAACTGCCGCGTAAATTAAAACTGTCTCGAGCATGCTTCAAACCACCACAATCTACCAGTGTATGACAGATTGTGATGGTATTTCCACAGAACTGACATAAAGGCGGGTCCTCACGACGCATCAGATAACCATGAGTTAGATAAGAGTGGCCGATACGAAGGCGGGTAACCACGACTTCCTCACTACGTTTCGAACGAATAGAAGACTTCCATGGAAGGACGGTATACTTAATTTCCATCAGCAGCCAATGAGCGTTTCATATAACTAATATAATCAGATGCCATAACCCGTTGTGTAGATGGCACCATACTAGTAGCGCTCTTCGCCGCTTCATCCGCTATTGTGTTTCCGGTAATTCCACAGTGACCAGGAACCCAACAGAATGTTACTCCAACATTATTAAAAGAATTAAAAGTTGTGTTGGGGCCACTGATTGAGTCATCACTCTCTTGCACCACTTGAACATATTTTTTGAAATTTATTATTTAAAAATATAATACTGTTTTTTTGTATTTATACATTTATTTATTTGTGTATAGATGTTTATTTATTTAATTTTATTCTCTTGTTATAGTGTTATTAATATTTACCTATTGTTATATTTATTTATACATATATTTCTTTGTATCTGTGTTTTGTGTATAAATGTTTATTTATTTAACTTTATTATATTTTATTCTCTTGTTATAGTGTTATTAATATTTATCTATTGTTATATTTGTAAATTATTGTTACGTTTTAATCATTGTTATCTGCATACTGTTTTATTCTTTACCATTGTTATCTTGTTATTTATTTATTGTTTTGGTTTTAGATTATATTGTTTGTTGTGTTAATATATTTTTTTATTATTAATTTTAGTTTATTTTTTTATTAATTTTGTTCTTTAGATTGTTAATGGTTTAGGCGATGATAACCAACACAGGTTTTTCGCCAGAACGAAGAAAAATGTATAATCGAATTTATCGAATATCGACAGCCTCATACATGCAAGTCAGTGTTTTGACAGGTCTTACCATGTTTTACTCCCGACTCGCCTACTGCGATCTCTCAAGGCCAAATACACGGTTACGTGATTCGCACTCTAGTTGCCAAATAGGCTGAAGAGGTGTGTTCACATGCTACCGGACGGATTGAAAACAATAACAAATCTTTAATATGTATAACCGCCACGAGGGTAGGTTAAGCGCCTTGAGCAAGAGTAATGGCCGGGGTAGCTTAATGCTCCCGGGTACAGAGGTGTCTAAGCAATGCATAACTCTGGAAACCACGTGGAATAACGTGAACCCCTTACTGTAGTCCTTTCCCTCAAGTCAGAGTAAAACTGGACGCGATAATGTCTGTTTACACCAACTCATTCTCTGCCACTATCTAGACACTGACCACTTTATCGCTCGAGCCTACACTTCCTTTACGGCCCAACTAAACAGATAACACGATGTCCAGTGTGTAGGAAACGTTGATCGTAGAATTCGTTCCTCGCACGACTGAAGAATTTAATTGTCTTAAATCTAACATGGCATAACGTGATTAGCTGAACTGCGTTGAAAACCATACACTAAGGGTGGCTCCAGGGGAGGGGCAGTAGGGGCAACTGCCCCTCTCGGGAATTTGGGTATTACTGTATTTTTCTTTTTAGAAATATATTTTTCATGTTCGGAACACATATAAATTTATCCCAGTTTAGGCCTACTTATAAACGTATTTTTCATTTGACTGTTAATTTAACGTAACGTATATTATTTTTACATTTATGTACAAATGTATAAATCAATCTGATAACATAGGTAGTTCCACCCAGCATAAACACTGGCATGCTACAAGTCGCGAACTAGTTCCGTACTGCCTCGGCTATACTATACCGGCTGTACCGGCTACGCATCGTATAGCGTAACTTTCCTTCGGTATGTGTAATCACACTTAAAGGCGACCGATTAACACGAGACAAACACGCAATTGTTTGTTTAATAGTGAATAAGAAAACCGCATCAACGTTTTCCCCATATAATGGGTATTTATTAGATTAAGGTTTTCTAAATGGAATACGACGATGTGTCACTAATGGGATGTTCTCGCCGGGCTGCCCCAGCCCAAGGCCGGTCCTAATCCTCCAGCTACCTGTGTTGCCCCAACTTAACCTGAGACGACCTATAACAGTCTGTGTACTATGACTCTGCGTCGTCCTCGTCAGACCGAGCCGTTTTTTAAAGTTAAACAATATTTTGTATTATTTACAAAATATTAATTTTGGTATCAATGTAAATTCAAGTAAAATTCATGTTTTGATGGAAATAATGCCAAATTTCAATTAATATAAATAAAGTAACATAACCTATGCGTTAAAACAGGTGTAGACCACATAACCTATAATATAAAATCAGCTGTTTTATGAAATCATATGTTATTACTTATTTTAAGCCAAATGAGACGAAATAACTATATTGCATACCTTGCCCCTTTTGTAAAATTGTTTCTCCCTTATAAAACTAAAATTAATTCATTAAGTTTAATTAATATTTGAAAAAAAACTATATAAATATCAGGTGTCATCCACTACAAGTTTAAAAAATGTATTTGAACTTGAGTGGACGAATAAAAAGTATTTTACTAACGACTGAAAATTTGAACAAAAAAAACATAGGTAGAGTGTGAACTAATAGAAGGAATTGAAAAAGCTATGGATATTGATATCAATGAGAAAATCGGTATAATAAAAGCGAAGTTCTAAGCGGACATTTAAAGTCTCGTCCAATCAGCATTAGATTAAACTGTAACGAAAGCATTATGCATATAATGCTATTTCATTCCATCATTAATTTGAGAAAGTTCCAGGAGACAAATATAGCGAAACAAGAAGAGTGTAGACGAGGCCACCTAAGCGTCCGCTTCTTTATCCTTCGAGTAGAGAACACAACGATATATAGATGTACATTTTGGAAATCTACATACCAGGCCGTGGGTCCAACCTCATCTCCCAAATAAATACTACCCTGTACAGTGCGTGAGGTTTAACCGTGTCTCTGACCTTTAGATGGCTAGGCTGGACTGGGCTGCAGTGCGGGGTCAAAACCCAACACTTTGGAAAACATCAGAGTTTAAAGTATAAACAGCTCCGATTAACTAAATGATAATAATATAATAGTTTGGTGTAGACATGATCTTTAAATTTGTTGCTCTGCTTCTGCTAAGAAAGAGACGCGATTACGAAAGAGACGATATATGTATTGTACAATGTTTTCAGTTAGGCTAGTAGTCAAATGCTAGAGCAGAACGAGGGACACTGATAAACCTCACGCACTGTACACGCGCGTACATTTAATATCCAACACACGCAATAAGAATGCTTAAAATTTCACATGTTAATTAAATTATAACAATAAAATAATCAACTTATTTTGTTAACTTGTGTCTAAATGTTAAAATGAGCCTTTCTTCCCCCGGAAGTCCATATCCAACCTCCCCCTAAGGGATTTGTGACTGCTACTAATACAAAGCTACTACTTCATAGAAAGTTCCCTACTCCAGAGCCTGTAACCGTTCCTTCAGACAGTACATTCTAGCAAAAAGAACGCGAACGATGAGTCTTACACAGTAAACATCTGTGCGCAGCCAAGCTTTGCGAGGTGAATGACTGTCGACAATTGTTAGAACACATCGCGTCACATTTGTTTCCCCGGTGTGTGATATTTCGCTTTACTACTTCCACGACTGTACATGTCAAGGTCCATTATTTACAAGTTCAAAACATCAACAGAAATATAATGGAAATAAATAAATACTTAAATTTTAATATTATAATGTAATTTAAACGCATAGAAACTCAATTATTACATTGTTTTATCTGGTCAAACACGGCTTATTCTCTTGAACAACTGCGGAATATTAATTGAATAAAAACAATAAAATCCTAAGACTCACAAAAAAACCACTAGTAACTATAAATTAACCTTAAACTATGTACTTTATGTACATTTCGGTTACCAGTTGACCATCATCAGAGGTACTGATTACTTACATGATTTTTAAAAGGTTCTAAAACCAATCACGTATTTATATACGGAAGATCTCCACAAAGGGACGGGCTAGAAAACCCGTTAAAAATACAAACTTAATATTATATACACAAAACAACTTACCAAATACTATAATATCCAATAATTAAAGAAAACAATGATGGACTTGAGATAAGCCCATTGTATAGATTTATATACATGCCCTTGAGGAAAGTAAAGTACGTCCAGTAAAATGAAAATTTTCTTGAGTCAATTAGACCTTAAACAATATTTATAAATATGTTTCATATTGTGTGTGTGTGTGTGTGTGTGTGTGTGTGTGTGTGTGTGTGTGTGTGTGTGTGTGTGTGTGTGTGTGTGTGTGTGTGTGTGTGTTTGTGTGTGTGTGTGTGTGTGTGTGTGTGTGTGTGTGTGTGTGAGTGTGTGCGAGCGCGCGAGCGCGTATGTTAGTTTATGTTTAATATTATTAAATATATATTGTATAAGTTAAACAACATTCATTAAATTCCCTCTATTAGCTCACACTCTCCTGATATATATCTTGTACAAATTTTCAATCGTTAATAAAATACGTTTTTATTCATCCAATCAAGTTCAAATACATTTTTTTAAACCTATAGTGGATGACAAGTGATGTTAATACAGGTTTTTCAGAAGTTTATTCAATAATTAAACTATAAAATTTGTGAGGTCCAGCCGGATTCGAACCGAGAATTTTCATGTTTGAATTCTAGCGCGCCTTGGCACTGCGCCAGCTTTCCAATACCGAGAAATATATTTTTAAAGATATACATGCATCCCCCCCCCCGTCTGGTTGTCGTCGAAACCTCCATTGTATTTAAACTGTTGCCATGGTTACCACACAATATCACAAATAGTGCTCTAAGGCAACTAAAATAACTTTTATCTATGTTAACCTCAGTAGGAATTTACTTGAAGTTTTTTTTTTATATTACTTGTCTATTTACATTTCGATGTTACAAATTTAATATCTATGTTTAGAGACGTGGCCTACCCAAGTACTGGGTAAAATAACTTATTTACAATAATGTGACTGAAACATCGACAAATAAAAAGAATATGAAGTAATTCTTGTATAGTGCAATTAGTTAGAAGCCTTTAAATAACACACACGCGCGCGCGCCCGGCACAATTTAAAAAAGATGCTTTTAGAATTAGGACCATCATTGCAGCATTTTGAATACAACTTCAGCACTGTGTAGACTGTAGCAATAATATACGTTTATAGCCTGTGCAATGTTATTAAAAATGCAAACTATAATCAATTGCACATGACAAGTGGCTCTGATAACTAAGTTTCATTATTGGCAATAGATATGCGTTTATCGAAACTAGCTGTCTTGCGCTGTTCATTACAGTCTAAATGATTAATTATGCAAACTTGACTCTAACATCCTTGTGTGACGTAACGTCTAAAGGTTTAACGTTTTTCCAACTTGTCAACTTCAGGCCTGATACACAAGCAAGGGTTAGTGCCATGTTATATGTCTAGATCGTCAACGTTTTTCAAATAAAACGAAGATGCTTCAACATTCTATACGTCTAACAAACCCGGAACCATTTCATACCACCGTAGTTTCTCTATCATTCTACCCTTCCACCACAACCGGAACCATATCATACTACTGTAGTTTCTCTATCATTCTGTCCTTCTAACACAACAATTACCCTTTCATACTACCGTAGTTTCTCTATCATTCTACCCTTTTAGCATAGCAGGAACCATTTCAAACCATCATATTTTCTATATCACTCTACCTCTCTACTATAACCGGAGCCCTTTTATACTAACTTACTTTCTCTGTCACTTTACTCCTCTACCATAACCGGGACAATTTCAAACCATCGTAGTTTCTCTATCATTCTACTCCTCTACCAAAACCTTAACAACTTAAAACCATAGTAGTTTCTCTATCATTCTACTCCACTACCAAAAACTTAACAACTTCAAATCACCGTAGTTTCTCTATCATTCTATTCCACTGCCAAAACCAGAACTATTTCATACCATC
>JBAIZL010000008.1:65645871-65673371 GCA_036971475.1 Prosapia bicincta
AATCTATAGCTGTAACGGGGGCTGTTTTAATTTGTGACGGGCTGTCAGACTAAGTAAAGAACACGGTTTGTCCATTAGCTGTGCAATTAGTAAGGCATTTGTATAAACTGAGTTCCGTTGGACGAGTCTCTGATACTGAAAAAACAATTGCACGACAAATATCATACGTGTTATTAAGATAGAAAACACGGTTCAACACTTTCAGTACTCGTGTGTATTGTTTTGTTTGTGTGAGTATATATATATAGTCTGTGTGTGTGTGTGTGAGTTATAACATACATTAGTTTTTATGATGCAAATTCTTAATGAATTAGGATGTATAATATTGCAGTTATTCGTAACATAATTAGTTATTTAACCTGCAATGTCAAGTATTAAATTGAATTCAAGAATGGTGCATTAATTTAACCATCAAATATTAAATTTAAAACAATCAGGTTTTTACTGCATAAAAATATATATAATACAGAGCAAAATTACATCTGAAATGTTTACTATACTTACTTAACATAATGTTACAGTGTGCGTGTGTGTGTTTTTTTGGTTTATATGTATGTGTGTTTGTATGTGTTTGTTTGTATATGTGCTGTGTGTTTGTATGTATGTGTGCGATTATGTGTTGTTTTGTTTGTATGTGTAAGTGTGTGAGTGTGTGTGTGTGTGTGTGTGTGTGTGTGTGTGTGTGTGTGTGTTGGTGTGTTGGTGTGTGTGTTGGTGTGTGTATCTGTCTGTCTGTGTGAGAGAGAGTTTTTTTTTTTTTTTTTTTTTTTCCCTGGCGAAAAACCATTTGTGGTTATCATCGCCAAACTAAATCTAAACGGAACAACGAATATTTTAAATAAAACCAAATAAACTTAATTACAACAAAAATTCCAAAACAAAAAACAACAACAATAAATAACAAAAAAACAACAATAAATCTATAACAATATTAAATAACAAAATTACAACAAAAAACAATATAACAGTAAATAAATAATAACAATATGTAAAACAATAATAGGTAACAATTTACCAATAAATAAATCTCAATAACAATAACAAGAACACAAAATAAATTAAATTAAGATAATTAAAAGAAACAGAATTATATGTATAAATAAAAAAAAATATATTTATGTATTAAATTTTAAAAAATATTTTCAAGTGGTGCAAGAAAGCGATGACTCGGTCAATGGCCGAGGCATCGTCCCTTAGCACCACCTTCAAACTCCCTTTTAAATTAAAAAGGTCACGAATATTGCTTACATTAACACATTCTACTAAAATATGTTTTATTGTGAAGATATCACCGCAGTATTGGCATATTGGTGGATCTTCACGACGCATCAAATATCCATGGGTTGCAAAAGAGTGGCCAACGCGAAGGCGTGTAACCACCACTTCCTCCCTACGTTTTGAACGAATTGAAGACCTCCATGGACGGACGGTATCTTTAATTTCCCTCAGCTTATTATGAATCACGGTATGCCACTCGTCATTCCAAGCAGCGAGCAATAAATGTTTCGCGAAACCCACATAATCAGATGCCATAACCAGTTGAGTAAGAGGCACCAAACTTGTAGCTTTCTTCGCCGCTTCATCCGCTTTTGTGTTTCCAAGTATTCCGCAATGTCCAGGAACCCAACAGAAAGTTACCCCCACACCCCTCAATTGAAGCCTGTGTACAGCACACAAAATGTCCCCAACTAAAGGGTTGCTAGAGAAAACATCCTGAAGAGCCTGAAGAGCACTTTTGGAATCCGAACACAAAAGATAATGTGAGGATCGAGATTGAATGACGTCTAAAGCTTTAAAAATAGCAAATAGTTCTGCCGTAAAAACACTGCAAGCTGAGGGCAATCCGTACGTGTAGGTACACCCAGATGCATAGAACGCACACCCAACGCCATTGTCCAGTTTAGATCCATCAGTGAAAATAATTTCACTGTGTTGGTGAGATTTATAAATAGATAAAAATTCCTGGTGGTAGACCACAACAGGAGTATCGTGTTTTATATAACTGGACAATGAGAAATCGAAGTGCGGCGTTTTTATTATCCATGGAGGTAGATAGCACATTTGTCGTTCAAACATAGTTGGAAGTTGCAACTCAAGGTCATCCAATATTCTTAACGTTCGTATGCCAAATGGAGCGGTCGAACGTTGACGTGTATTGTACACTTGATTTAGGTTATTATTAAAGACTATTTCAAATGCCGGGTGGTTGGGTTTGCTTCGAAGAACAGAAACGTAAGATATTTGTAGCATCTGACGTCGTCTAGAAAGGGCAGGTTCCCCAGCTTCGACAAGAAGACTAGGGATTGGGCTAGTTCTAAATGCACCAGTAGCCAGTCTAAGTCCAGAGTGGTGGATGGTATCAAGAGTTTTCAGAACTGTAGGTCGTGCAGATGAGTAGACTTGACAACCATAATCTATGCGCGATCTAACGACTGCGCGATAAAATCGAAGCATACTAGTTCTGTCTGCTCCCCAATTCGTTCCACTAAGGACTCTTAACATATCCAATTTCTTGCTGCATCTCACCTTCAAATCACGAACATGTGGACCCCATGAGAGTCTTTTATCAAATAAAAGACCCAAAAATCGAACACTATCCGTGGTTTGAAGCTGAGCCCCGTCAAGATAAAGGATCGGCTCCTGGTGTTGCCTACGACGACTAAATGCTACACATTGGGTCTTCGAAGCAGAGAATTTGAAACCTGTAGATTTAGACCATTCCTCTAACCTGTATATTGCTAACTGCAAAGATCTTCCCGCAGTTGCCATACTACGAGCAGGCACATATATACAAAAATCATCCACAAAAAGGGAACAGTGTACCGGAGATCGTATATTACTGGTGATACTATTTATTGCAACGGTAAACAGCGTGACGCTCAGCACGCTGCCCTGCGGTACACCATTCTCCTGTGTATAGCTGTTTGAATACGTGCCTCCAAGTCGAACGCGGAAAGATCTATTAGAAAGAAAGTTAGCGATGAATGCTAGGATATTCCCTTGTATACCCCATGATTTCAGAGTGTTCAGAATTCCTCTTTTCCATGCCATATCATATGCCTTTTCAAGGTCAAAGAAAATCGCAACGAGCGTTTGACGCAAGAGAAAGGCATCTTGAATAGCGGATTCTAACAAAACCAATTGGTCAACTGATGAGCGTCCTAGTCTGAAACCACATTGTTCGTTGCTAAGAAGGTTGTTGGTTTCTAGGTACCAGACAAGACGGCGGTTGACCATCTTCTCCAGTAGTTTGCACAAGACGCTTGTAAGTGATATAGGCCGGTAACTACTGGGGTTGGTTTTGTCCTTACCTGGCTTCAAAAGAGGAATTACAGTCGATTCTAACCATGCATCGGGGAAAGAGCGCTCCTCGAATAAACGATTGTATACTCGAAGGAGGACAAGTTTCGCCGATGATGGTAGATGTTTTAGCATGGAGTACACAATGGAATCTGGACCTGGTGCAGAATCCTTCGTTGACGCAAGAGCTGACTCCAATTCCCCTATAGAGAAAGGAGTGTTTAAAGGAGAGTCCCCAGACGACCCAACAGTAAACGGTATTGCTTCTTCCTTCAGTTTATAAATCTGGAATAATCTATTATAGGCTGTAGTAGCAGAAAAGTTAGAAAATGATTTACCAAGTACATTAGCAATATCATCACGGTTTGAGATTATTCTTCCATCCGGTTGCTTCAGCGCAATGGCTGGCAACGGAGTGGAACTACCACAAACTGATCTTAGTTTCCTCCACACTGTGGAAGACGGAGTTGTTCGTCTAATTGTGCTAATGTACTGTTCCCAAGAGTTCTTTCTACTCAGCCTAAATATCCTCCGTGCTTTCGCACGGAGTATTTTATATTCCTGAAGGTTTCCATTCGTTGGGTGTCGTTTAAATTTCCTAAGAGCTCTTCGTCGTAAACGGAGGATTTCTGTGCATTCATCGTTCCACCACGGCACAGGCGGTCGGCGTGGATGCGTAGAGGTTTTCGGAATGGTCTTTTCAGCGGCATTTAAAATTGCTTTCGTAATATTTTCTATATTTTCATCAATGGGTGTCAAATAATCCATGTCAAGTGATACAAGGTAATTCGAGTATGAGTCCCAGTTGGCTTTTCGCAAAATCCAACTGGGATTTCGAGCATAACAGGGTTGGGAGTCACATAAACTGATCTTAATAGGCACATGGTCGCTACCATACAAATCGTTGAGTACCGACCATGTGCATCTAGTAGCTAATTGTGGGCTGCAAATCGATAGGTCAACAACTGTCCATCCACCAGTAGATGCTGCTAAATGGGTAGGCGAACCGTCATTTAGCAGATATAAGTCCAGTTCCGTTCTCACACTCTCAACAATATCACCTCGAGAGTTCCTAGTCGGAGATCCCCAAGACGAATGGTGGGCATTAAAATCCCCTACCAATAAGAACGGAGTTGGTAACTGGCTTATTAAATTCACTAAATCACTGTGATGCAGGTTTTCTTGTGGTGGCAAGTAGACACAACACACAGTGATTTTATACGGGACAGCTGTTTGAACGGCTACTGCTTGTAAAGGAGTTATTAAGTTTAGAGAAACAGCATCGATACAGTCACGGGCTAGGATGGCTACGCCACCTCTAGCTCGATTTTCTGTAACGAAGTCCGATCTAAAAACTGAATACTCCCTTAAATGGAAATTATGCGATTCGTGGAGATGTGTCTCCTGTAGACATACAAACATTGGATACACATCTCGCACGAGTACTTTAAGTTCTTCTATGTGACTCCTAACACCGTTGACGTTCCATTGTATCACTGACTTGTTAATTGCAGACATTTATTAACTCAGCAATGGATTGATCTGACACCCATTGGTGCTCTCTCCTTTCTTGCCTGGGACGTTTTTAGACGTCTCAGGCTTACATTTCTCAGATTCCATATCCACCCGTTCAGGGATGGAATCTGAGGAAGTTTTGGGTTTAGGAGGTTTAGTTTTCACATTCCCTCCTATGTTAGCATTTTGTTTAATACCCGGTAACGACGGTGGCGATGTGGTCTGACGTAACACTGGTTTACGTGGTTTCGATTTTTCCAACGTCTTCTGCACAGAAGGTTTATTACCCGTTGATAATATCTTCTGCACAGAAACACAAGGCTCACTTAATGACTCGTTTCGTGCTCCAATCCCCCCAGTGGAAGGGATTGGTACAAGAGGCAAATCATTATCCGTCGCTGCAGGTTGTACAAAATTCAAAGTAGGAGGACCATTCGTGACTATGGACAAAAGGCGAGAAACTTGTTCAGTTAGAACTTCAATTTTTTTCGACAGCTCGGCACAGTTGTTACAGGACGATTTGGAAGCGGTCAGAGTAGCGGCATAAGTCTTATTGTCTGTCTTTGGCTGAGTTGATCGATAGAGTTTTTTGGCCTCTGGAAACGACAGCTTGTCTTTCGCCATGATGCCTAGGATAGCTTTCTCTTCCTTGAACGTGGGACAGTTGTAGGATCGCGCTGGGTGGTCACCACCACAGTTGGCGCATTTCGGAGAATTAACACATTCCTTATCATCATGGCCTTCAACGCTACATATACCGCATACGTTCTGCTTCGAACACGTGGAGCTGATATGCCCAAATCGCTGGCACTTGAAGCAGCGCCTAGGGTTAGCCACGTATGGTCTCACTGAGAGCCTTTGGTAACCTGCTTTGGTAACCTTCAAAATGTCACGATAAAAGACGCTGTTGCTACCTTTTCTCCTTTGTCCATTTTCATTATAGGAATAACGTCCGTAACTAACTGAGAAGACAGTTCGGACTTTATTTCATCGATTGGAAGGTGCATTAAATCCCTACATGTGATGACCCCCTTTGAGTAATTCAAGGATCTGTGGGGAGCCACAGATACCATGACCTGGTCAAAGAAGGAGGTCATTTTTGATAGAGAGCGGGTTTGTCTGTCGGTGGAAGTCGCAACTAAAAGTGTTCCGTTTCGAAGTTTCTTAATAGAGGCTACTGGGCCTCCAGCACACGCAGTAATAGCCTTGTTAATTAGGAAAGGAGAAACTTTTGAAAGATCTTTCCCTTCTTCGGCACTAGAAACAACTAAATATTTTGCTGATGGCAATGTCTGCGACGTTGCCACCATCAACTTTTTACTCAAATCCTTGTTAATATATTCGTCAGGAGAATCCTGGCGCGTTCTTTTCAAACTAGTCATATTTGACGGGGTTTTTGAATCCATAAATATTTTTTGCCAGCCATCGTGTCAAGCGTTACGGGCGAGACTATAGGAACGGGTACACCCTTGGATCACAATAAGATCATTTCCAATCCTCAGAACTCTGAGGCCTATAGCTTTTCTCCTTAGCTCGACTGGATGGGCATCAGTCGAGAACTCGTAATACTGTGCACAGGCTCCGACACCCATGCACCGCGGACACTCCCTGACCAAGGACCGAAGCGGCTGGTAGACCAGAAACCGCGCTTACGTCTTCGGCAGAGCAAGCTCACATCAGCATCCCAGACCAGAGTTTGTCACGCTCTGGACTTTTCAGCACTCCCAACGCGCAACGGTTCTGACCAGTCAAAATTCCCTAAGCGAAGATGTAAGTGTTGAAATGTGTATAGATTGTGTTGGTGTGTGTATGTGTGTGTGTATGTTTTTGTGAGTGGTGTAGTGTTAGGCTAGGGTACCGCGAGGGACGCCAAATCCCTCGTAGGTGCGGCTAGTCCGCACCCCCCTGCGGGGGAGAGAGAGAGAGTGTGTGTGTTGTGTGTTCGTGTATTGTTTTGTTTGTTTGTGTGTGTGTGTGTGTGTGTGTTGGTGTGTGTATCTGTCTGTCTGTGTGTGAGAGAGAGAGTGTGTGTGTTCGTGTATTGTTTTGTTTGTTTGTGTGTGTGTGTGTGTGTGTGTGTTGGTGTGTGTATCTGTCTGTCTGTGTGTGAGAGAGAGAGTGTGTGTGTTGGTGTGTGTATCTGTCTGTCTGTGTGAGAGAGAGAGTGTGTGTGTTGTGTGTTCGTGTATTGTTTTGTTTGTTTGTGTGTGTGTGTGTGTGTGTTGGTGTGTGTATCTGTCTGTCTGTGTGTGAGAGAGAGAGTGTGTGTGTTGGTGTGTGTATCTGTCTGTCTGTGTGAGAGAGAGAGAGTGTATGTGTTGGTGTGTGTATCTGTCTGTCTGTGTGAGAGAGAGAGAGTGTGTGTGTTGATGTTCGTGTATTGTTTTGTTTGTTTGTGTGTGTATGTGTGTGTGTGTGTTGGTGTGTGTATCTGTCTGTCTGTGTGTGAGAGAGAGAGTGTGTGTGTTGTGTGTTCGTGTATTGTTTTGTTTGTTTGTATGTGTGTGTGTGTGTGTGTGTGTGTGTGTGTGTGTGTGTGTGTGTGTGTGTGTGTGTGTGTGTGTGTGTGTGTGTTGGTGTGTGTATCTGTCTGTCTGTGTGAGAGAGAGAGAGTGTGTGTGTTGTGTGTTCGTGTATTGTTTTGTTTGTTTGTGTGTGTGTGTGTGTGTGTGTGTGTGTGTTGGTGTGTGTATCTGTCTGTCTGTGTGTGAGAGAGAGAGTGTGTGTGTTGGTGTGTGTATCTGTCTGTCTGTGTGAGAGAGAGAGAGAGTGTATGTATTGGTGTGTGTATCTGTCTGTCTGTGAGAGAGAGAGAGTGCGTGTGTGTGTGTGTGTGTTGTGTGTTCGTGTATTGTTTTGTTTGTTTGTGTGTGTGTGTGTGTGTGTGTGTGTTGGTGTGTGTATCTGTCTGTCTGTGTGTGAGAGAGAGAGTGTGTGTGTTGTGTGTTCGTGTATTGTTTTGTTTGTTTGTATGTGTGTGTGTGTGTGTGTGTGTGTGTGTGTGTGTTTGCGCTCGCGCGCGTGTGTTTGCGCGCGCGCTTGTTTGTATATATGTATGTGTTTGTGTATTGTTTTGTGCTGTGTGTGTGTTTGTTTGTATGTATGTGTGTGTTTGTGTATTGTTTTGTTTGTGTGTGTGTGTGTGTGTGTGTGTGTGTGTGTGTGTGTGTGTGTGTGTGTGTGTGTGCGCGCGCGCGCGCGCGCCCCTGTGTGCTAGATAGGTAGAGGTGGAAAGGAACTAAAACGCGTTGAAGTTTACGCTCAATGAACAACTCCTTAAATAATTCGAGCGTAATATTTAGAATTTCACATATTTCAAAGCAAAATTAAAAACTTTAGTAAGTTGGTCTTTCGGAATTTTTCAACCGTGATTTTTGAAGTGAAGCTTCTTACAACGCACCACATAAAAAGTTTGCATTCTTATAAATGTTTCTTCTAATTTTTCAACTATATTTTCTAGCAGCACATGGAAAACTTTACTCGGCTAGTACACACCGTCATGACATACATTTCAAGGAGACTGTGAAACAATCCAAAGAAGAACGAATTGTCCCGAAGATTATGAAAGCAAACATGGCGTCTAATAGTAACAGCTGATTAGGTTTTCGGTTGAAGGCTATTTGGAGGTTATGTTTAAATGATTTTCAAATATAATTTCTATCGTATTTAAAAATAAAACATTTGATTAAATTATTTTGTTAATGAATATTTCCATACATCAGCTGTTATTATTACTCGAAGCTAATGTTACTTTCTGTACTTTACACTAGTCAGTTAATTGTTTACCTAAAGAAAATGATTTTATTTCCTAATAGTTTAATATAAATAGTTACATAAATTTCGTGGGTTTTTTAAATTTGTGGAAACTAGAATATACAATATCTGCAGGAAATTTTAGGCCTATTATTAAATACTTGTTTTTACCGTCTACTTAATGACACACGATTTTAATTCATAAACAACATAAATTCAAATTGGTTAAGGTTATATATTAAAATAAGATTTTGGTGACTCTTGGAAAATTTTAAAAATTTGGTTTTGCTTACTAAACTTTTACAGTGGGTGAAAACGGTTTAGCCAACAAAGAAGTGAAATGCGGGGCAGGTGGGCTCCCCTTTCCTTCCTAAGTGTAATACGAAGCGGGGCTAGTGGCGGGAAGAAACTGCGGGAGTATTGTACATTAACCTGTAAGAAAATGTAAACTCTGTTGAAATGAAACATAACAAACAAAACGAAACCAATAACAAAACGTGATTTATAATGAGACTAAACATAAAAGACATGATGATACATATAATACAACGAAACATAACGAGATTAAAAACATAACTATAAATAAAACATAACCACCATTATGATACCGATAATAAAACGTGAACTCTAGTGAAACCAAACGTAGAAAACAAAACGAAACTTATAACAAAATGTGTTCTCTGTTGAGGTGAAACATAAGGTCTATAACGAAAAAATGGCCTGTAAGGAAAGGAAACATAAAGAGATCTACAACAAAATGTGATCTATAATGAAACTAAATATATAAGAAAGAAGAAATACAACAAAAATAAAGATACTTGTAATACTGTGTAACGAAACAATACGAGATCTAAAATACATAACTATAAATGAAACATAACCACCATTATGAGACCAATAACAGAACTCTATCTATAAAGAAACGAAGCCTAGTAAGACCTAAAAAAAAATGTAACCTATAATGACACTAAACATAACAAACAGACAGAAACAAATAAAAAAATATAACAACTATTATAATATCATTAACAAATTGCGATCTAAATCAAAATAAATATAATAAGACCTGAAACTAAACGTAACTTGTAATGAAACTAAACATACCAAACAGATACAAACAGATAACAAAACATAACAACCATTAACAAAATGCGATCTAATTGAAAGTAAATATAATAAAACCTGAAACTAAACGTAACTTGTAATGAAACTAAACATACCAAACAGATACAAACAGATAACAAAACATAACAACCATTAACAAAATGCGATCTAATTGAAAGTAAATATAATAAGACCTGAAACTAAACGTAACTTGTAATGAAACTAAACATACCAAACAGATAACAAAACATAACAACCATTAACAAAATGCGATCTAATTGAAAGTAAATATAATAAGACCTGAAACTAAACGTAACTTGTAATGAAACTAAACATACCGAACAGATAACAAAACATAACAACCATTAACAAAATGCGATCTAAATGAAAGTAAATATAATAAGACCTGAAACTAAACGTAAATTGTAATGAAACTAAACATAACAGATAGAAACAAATAACAAAACATAACAACCATTATAAGACTATTAACAAAATGCGATCTAAATGAAACTAAATATAATAACACCTGAAACTAAATGTACCTTGTAATGAAACTAAACATAACAGACAGAAACAAATGACCCAAACATAACTATAAACAAAACATAACAACTGTTATAACACCAATAACAAAACGCAAATGAAACTGAATATAAGACCTAAAACTAACAGTAACATATAATGAAACTAAACATAACAAACAGACAGAAACAAATAACAAAACCACTATAAAGTAAATATAACTTCCAAGCAACGTCTACGTGAAAAAAGAGACTCTTAGCAATAACCGCCATGTTTGACCTTCCGAAATCTTCGGGATAATTCGTTTATCTACGGAAATCTGTGTGACGTCATATTTGTGCAGTTTTACATAACTCCGTACAAACATAAAGTGACCAATTTTCACAAATTATATTGGCAAATTACAAAACAAAGCGCCAGCTTCTGCGGATTACCGATAGGCCTTGAACGTATTCAAAATCTTTGGTTATATTCTATAATCAACTTAAACGTGGAATTCATAGATAAGATACTGCAAAACATAAATTATGGTTCGATATACTTCAAGATGTCTTAACTATGTATTGGTATGTGTAAAAAAAAAGACAATTATCGAATGCGATCATAAATCAGTTTTGACTTGTGTAAAATTTTGGTAAATTATTTGAGTCTATTACAGCAATACCTCGACTTACGCTACTTCGTCATGACTCAACCTTAAGGCGCCGTGTGGCTGTCGCGTCGTAGCGTCGCTAGAGCGTGTCTCGCTCAATCCGCATCGTCAGCAGGCACAGTTATGTGTTGTTCTGTGAAAAATTGTCCTGGAGCCAGAGGTAGCTAAGGATGAAATGTTTAAAACTAGCTACGGTTGGTTCAGTCGATTTAAAAGTCGTAACTGGCACAGTATTGCAGAAAGTGGAGAGGCAGCAAGTGCTGATAAAGAGGTTGCATCCGTGTTTCCAGAAAAATTTAAAGCTTTGATAGAAGGTGGCTATACCAGCCAAACCATATTCAACGTGGATGAAACTGGCTTGTTCTGGAAGAAAATGCCTAAAAGAACTTTTATAGCGCGTAAAGAGAAAACATTTCTTTAAGGCCGCCAAAGACCGATTGACAGTGATGATTGGCGCAAATTCAGCTGGTGATTGCAAGTTGAAACCTTTCATAGTTTATCGCTCGGAAAATCGAAGGGCATTAAAATATATTTCTATAGCTGGCTGGCTCGTGATTTGGAAGTTGAATCGGAAGGCATTTTGAGGACGGGTTTGCTCATCATTTGCTCAAGTCGAACGTTATTGTAGGTCTAAACAAATTCCTTTTAAAATGGTCTATTAATCTATGGCATGGCTATTAATTGACAATGCACCTTGCCACCCTCCTTCTACTTTAACTAATTTCGAAGTGATATTTTTGCCACCAAACACAAATAGTTTGCTTCAACCGATGGATCAGGGAGTCATCAAAACATTTGTAGCTTATTACACAAGAAGATCATTAGCGCATCTGCATGAAGCTATGAGACAGTACAAACGAGCTCTCTGTTAAAGATTGTTGGAAACAATTCAATGTTTTAGATGCAGTGAGCATCATTGGACAATCTTGGAATGAAATTTCACAAAAAAATTTGAATGGCGTTTGGAAAAGCTGTGTTTATTTTTTTCCCCCACTGAATCTCAAGCGGAATCAGTGACAGAGTCTGACGAAATTGCAGATGTGGTTGAAGAGATTGTCGTTTTTGCCAAACAACTAAATTATAAGTGGATAATGATGACGTCCAAGAACTGCTAAATTCACATAACCAGGAACTGACAATTGATGAGCTCATTGAAATGCGTGAGCAAGAGCAAGACCTTAAAAACCCAGATTCTTTAGACTCAGTTGACGTAGATGATAAAATGACGGTTAGTAACTTGACAAAAGGCCTTAGTTTAATTGAGCGAGGCTTACAAATTTTGGAAAGCATAGACTCCAACAAAGACCACTTTTCTGCTACAAAACAAGGAGTAAAAAAAATATTAGCCAACTATGAGGAAATTCTGCGTGAGAAGAGAATATCTTCAATTCGTCAAACGAATTTAATAGATTTTATGAAGCCTTCTATATCACATTTACTTCTTTGCAATATGTATGAATATAATTTTTTGTTGTATTATGTTTTAAGATTGTAATATATAAGAATTTTTCTTCCAAATTATTTGTTTATTTATTCTTTGGTCCCGACTAAACACGATTCCTATTTTATTGTATGTCGAATGCGACTTACACAGTGATCGCCCGGTCCCACCTATAGTGTACGTACCGGGTATTACTGTACTTTGAAGTGCAGATATGAGTTTTGATGAGGTTACACATTAAGTCCGAACATAAGCAACGCATTATATTACTAAGCGAGTATGTGGATCATTCACAGAGTATATAAAGGCTGTCCGTGTGAACTTGAGAAGGTTCAATTCTACCCCTGGCTACAAATGTTCGCTTTTCTCTTATTTTCTGAAATGTAGCTCTACTAAAACTCTCTTGTTTCACAATGTAATTTTACAAAAATTAGCTTTCAAGGACAACAACACCCAACAGGGCACATCTAGTTCGAATAAGCGATGCTGACAAAGCGAGCCATAACATCCACGACAGGTTTACTTCATAAAAGCGACGCTGTCACCTAGAACAGTGGCTCCCAATCTTTTTCATTTCATGTACCCCTGAAAACGTTTTTCTAATGAAAAGTACCTCCCCTCGACGTGGTTAAAACAAAGAGTGGTTGCCAAACTGCCTTGTAAGTAATGGGTGGAGCGAGAGCAACCGGGTGCGTATACGATTTTGTTTTGTGTGGGCAACACGACAGAAGGAAGGTTCCTTGAAAATATTTTATCATCAAACCGTAGACCCATTCCTGAATTTGTATTGTTCACCTAAATCTGCAATAAATGTTTCTCATTGCTATTCTATTCTGTGCTTTCAGTAGCATACAAACATACAAGCTTCATGCAATTTCCGATCAACAACACCTCAACTATCTAGTGTCACCTCGTATTTGTTTCAAATCTAAAGTATGAAATATGTCGCCATTACTGGTATTATGTTAGCGTACCCACAAAAGGCTTCTACGTACCCCTGGGGGCACGCGTACCACAGGTTGAGAACCGTACACCTAGAGTCATGACTTTTCTCTCCTTCTAAAACAAGAGACAATGTATAATCTATACCAACCATAACTGCCGTCAATGGTCATTTATCCCTACAATGAAGGCTTATATGCACTTTACGTCCTACTCTCCGAGTAGGGGGAAGACGCCCGTCTCCACTCAGGTTGAGTTCAGGTAAGTAACCTTCCCCACTCGAAGCCGTAACTTACCCCCATGCCTAGTAACAGAGAATCATTGTCTTTTTCCTTAGACCTAAATAATTTCCTCTATCCTTTGTTTTACGATAGGGTGTAACGGGTAAGCACCTGATTATAACCCCAGTAAAGGAAGGTCTTCAAGTGCGACCCTTCCCACGCATGCTATTACTTTCCCTTATACTTAGAACCAGGGAATCATTGATTTTACTTAGACCTTTCAAATTCCAACTATCCATTTTTATTCATCTTTTGACGAATGGGGTGTAACGGGTGGGCACATGGTTATAGCTTCGATAAAGAGTAGGTCAATTTCCGGCACGTGACCTTATACATATATCTAAAGGACCGCATTTGTAGAGGATGCAATGACTCATCTTACATGACTCTTCTTCATCTGATACTGTATGTCTCTACTTATACACAGAATAATTTCCTCCCTAGTCAACAGCAGTCATACTGGGCTTAAATTTACATTGCTTTCAGTAGTTTAAAATGTTTTATTTATTATTACAGGTTTCTGATCAGGACCGAATTGGAATAATCGATAGTTCACGTCATATCTCGAATCTCTGTCACATTACATTACTTCACCATCACATTGTGAGCAAGACAATAACAATACAGCCTTCTTGACGTTCATCACTTCCTTTCATCACGTGGTTAATTACAAAATTAAACCACAGAATTTATTATGAGGTACTTTCACTATTGTTTGACATTTCCCGAAATGTTAATTATTTGTCTATTAGGGCTAATTAAATGCAACGTTCTTGGGAAGCCATTTGTCCGCTTCCTTACATTGTGATAGCAAAAGAAACTTTATGGATTTACCTGGGGGAGGGGATTCACTATTACATTTCGACGCGTAACAGACAGTTTTTACATCCCGTGTACGCTGAATATACGTAGAGCGATCAGCCAACTGCTAGACGAGCTGCCTGTAGTGTCTCTTATGAACAACTGTAGATACTAACATACTGAAGTAATATAGCTTCTAATAGTAGCTTTAGGCTCAAACATTCACACAAACTAGCAATCATTTGGTTTCAGTCCTAATGATCAAAAAGCTAATTACTAAAGAAAGACAATTGAAAATTTTGAAATTAATTAGAGACATTTTGTAACTTTAAGACCAGTACGACTACTATCGTCTAAGTAAGAAGGGATGGTGAGCAAAGGTAGGAGCATATAGTCCTCTGGTGGAGGATGTAAGGAGAGCCACAGAATCATTTACACATCTGAATCTTTGGATGTATGTACAGGATCCCGTTATAGCCCTCTGGTGGAGGATGTAAGGAGAGTCACTGAATCATCTACACATCTGAGTCTTTGGATGTATGTACAGGACCCCGTTATAGCCCTCTGGTGGAGGATGTGAGGAGAGCCACTGAATCATCTACACATCTGAGTCTTTGGATGTATGTACAGGATCCCGTTATAGCCCTCTGGTGGAGGATGTAAGGAGAGTCACTGAATCATCTACACATCTGAGTCTTTGGATGTATGTACAGGATCCCGTTATAGCCCTCTGGTGGAGGATGTAAGGAGAGCCACTGAATCATCTACACATCTGAGTCTTTGGATTTATCTACAGGATCCCGTTATAGCCCTCTGGTGGAGGATGTGAGGAGAGCCACTGAATCATCTACACATCTGAGTCTTTGGATGTATGTACAGGATCCCGTTATAGCCTTCTGGTGGAGGATGTAAGGAGAGCCACTGAATCATCTACACATCTGAGTCTTTGGATGTATGTACAGGATCCCGTTATAGCCCTCTGGTGGAGGATGTGAGGAGAGCCACTGAATCATCTACACACCTGAGTCTTTGGATGTATGTACAGGATCCCGTTATAGCCCTCTGGTGGAGGATGTAAGGAGAGTCACTGAAACATCTACACACCTGAGTCTTTGGATGTATGTACAGGATCCCGTTATAGCCTTCTGGTGGAGGATGTAAGGAGAGCCACTGAATCATCTACACATCTGAGTCTTTGGATGTATGTACAGGATCCCGTTATAGCCCTCTGGTGGAGGATGTAAGGAGAGTCACTGAAACATCTACACATCTGAGTCTTTGGATTTATCTACAGGATCCCGTTATAGCCCTCTGGTGGAGGATGTAAGGAGAGCCACTGAATCATCTACATATCTGAGTCTTTGGATGTATGTACAGGATCCCGTTATAGCCCTCTGGTGGAGGATGTAAGGAGAGCCACTGAATCATCTACACATCTGAGTCTTTGGACGTATGTACAGGATCCCGTTATAGCCCTCTGGTGGAGGATGTAAGGAGAGCCACTGAATCATCTACACATCTGAGTCTTTGGATGTATGTACAAGATCCCGTATTTGATGTGAACCTGCCCTTTATCGCATCCGTAAGGATGTGCCCACTTGTTACATCCCCCTGTAAGAAGAAAGGTAGATGTAATAAAGGGAAAAACAATTATTTCATGGTACTAGACATAGGAGATAATTATGGAACCTTAAGGGGTAGCTTACCTGAAGTAGGTATATTCTCAACCGAGCTGTACAGTCGTGTCTAACCGCTACCCGAGAATAAAATATAACATCTGTTTATTGCAGTAGACATTTAGAATATAATTGAGATTAGAAAAGCCATCTGTTAATCGAAAAGGCTTTGAGGGATCGTCCAATCAGAACTGGCTATGTTAATCGATAGTGGGTCTCTCGCCTTTTTACACTGCAAAATATCTATAACTTTCTTTTAGACCAATTCGACATAATATATTAAACTGATATGTGTGTGCGTGCGTGCGCGAGGGTGTGTATAAAAATGAGTATCTAGGGTAATTCTGAAAGGTAAGCTGACCAAATGACCTCTTTTTAACACCGCATCTCTATGTGGCTCTACTCTCTCCTTTATACGAAACACCATCTTGATGTTCCAAAAAGGTGTCACTATTATGTACGAAATACCCTCAGGGCAAAATAAGCCGCATATTGCCATGGCAAGAGGACAGCCGAGCGTTAAAGATATCTACTTGTTCAGATGAACGCTGTCGTAACGAGAGCTCCTCACTTCCCACTGGATTAGCATAAGCTAACACATGCAAATGAGGCGTTCGCTGCAGGTCCTCTAACGAGGGGAACCGCTCGGCCTACATTCCGCTTCCCAGATCACGTGACGGCACATTGTTGCCGGGGTTTACACGCGGAACAATGTGCAATATATTAGCCAAGTCACGTTAGGGCCATCGGACGAAATGAATACTTTTTATAGTTTTCGGTTTCGCCGGAAGCCGTGTTCGCACGGTAATTAGGCCGACGAAAGGTATCACGACTTGACTGGGAAAGTGCAGAGGGGAAGGACGGACATCATGCCACTACTTTCGCGCACTTCGGAACGAAGTACCTAAAGCGATGAAAACATTGAAATAGAACTATTCTCGAACGGAGCCATAAAGTGAAGTCTACGCATTACACTGCCTTGTAAACTGAGGAGCAATGGATTTGTAGATGGCTTTTGATAAGATTAATGAATGGGTATGATGATCTCCTGGCATTGGCAGTAGGGGAAAATTATAACGGGGAGGTTTTCTTACTTGGAGTACAAATGTTTTCTTCCGAGATGTCCACCATTCCCGGTTGTTAGGATGACCAGGAGTCTCAACTGCATCGGTTTGTTAGAACTGCATCAGCGCAGTTATGTACTACAATGTACACTGATCTTATGGACTTCATTAGCCAGATATAAAATCATCAGAATTTTGGAACATTTTTTAAAATAGTACATTCAAAATTTGTCTACATATTGAGCCGAAGCTACTAAATTTTCACTCATATAAATTACACTGTAATTGTGACGCTAAGTACCGTATAAGGATGTACCCTCATAGTCTCACGCTCATAAAGTTGCCTTCAGTACGTAACATCATTAGACAATGCCCAACACTAAAACCTCTGGCAGCGACCACTGCTGGGCGTTGTGAAGCGCGTTTGTGTTATCACCAAAGGACTTCCAGCTTTTGGTGATGGTGTCTATTACTAACTGATGCTACACCAAACTTTGTAGAAGAAAGAAGACGTAACGCTTTTAAAAGCAAAGGACGTTTTTTAAATAGTAGACGATAAAAGAAAAATCATAATGGCTGTTGAAAATGGGGCTATAGGGACGGTATCATGACAGGGGTTAGGGATGAAGCTAGGGAGACCGGGATGATGCTATGGACACAAAATCATGGCTGTGTTTAGGGATGATGCTATAGGGACGGTATCATGGGAGGGTTTAGAGATGAAGCTATGGAGACTAAGATGATGCTATGAACACAAAATCATGAAATCATGGCTGTGTTTAGGAATGATGCTATAGGGACGGTAAATTGGGAGGGTTTAGAGATGAAGCTATGGAGACTAAGATGATGCTATGAACACAAAATCATGAAATCATGGCTGTGTTTAGGAATGATGCTATAGGGACGGTAAATTGGGAGGGTTTAGAGATGAAGCTATGGAGACTAAGATGATGCTATGAACACAAAATCATGAAATCATGGCTGTATTTAGGGATGATGCTATAGGGACGGTATCATGGGAGGGTTTAGAGATGAAGCTATGGAGACTAAGATGATGCTATGAACACAAAATCATGAAATCATGGCTGTGTTTAGGAATGATGCTATAGGGACGGTAAATTGGGAGGGTTTAGAGATGAAGCTATGGAGACTAAGATGATGCTATGAACACAAAATCATGAAATCATGGCTGTGTTTAGGGATGATGCTATAGGGACGGTAAATTGGGAGGGTTTAGAGATGAAGCTATGGAGACTAAGATGATGCTATGAACACAAAATCATGAAATCATGGCTGTGTTTAGGGATGATGCTATAGGGACGGTATCATGGGAGGGTTTAGAGATGAAGCTATGGAGACTAAGATGATGCTATGAACACAAAATCATGAAATCATGGCTGTGTTTAGGAATGATGCTATAGGGACGGTAAATTGGGAGGGTTTAGAGATGAAGCTATGGAGACTGAGATGATGCTATGGACACAAAATCATGAAATCATGGCTGTGTTTAGGGATGATGCTATAGGGACGGTATCATGGGAGGGTTTAGAGATGAAGCTATGGAGACTAAGATGATGCTATGAACACAAAATCATGAAATCATGGCTGTGTTTAGGAATGATGCTATAGGGACGGTAAATTGGGAGGGTTTAGAGATGAAGCTATGGAGACTAAGATGATGCTATGAACACAAAATCATGAAATCATGGCTGTGTTTAGGGATGATGCTATAGGGACGGTAAATTGGGAGGGTTTAGAGATGAAGCTATGGAGACTGAGATGATGCTATGGACACAAAATCATGAAATCATGGCTGTGTTTAGGGATGATGTTATAGGGACGGTAAATTGGGAGGGTTTAGAGATGAAGCTATGGAGACTGAGATGATGCTATGAACACAAAATCATGAAATCATGGCTGTGTTTAGGGATGATGTTATAGGGACGGTAAATTGGGAGGGTTTAGAGATGAAGCTATGGAGACTGAGATGATGCTATGAACACAAAATCATGAAATCAGGGCTGTGTTTAGGAATGATGCTATAGGGACATCATGACAGTGCTTAAGAATGATATTGTGAAAATTATCGTTTTTAACCCCAATCAATCATATTTAATAAAATTGAATCTTTTAAATTTTAATTCACCTCATCTCATTTTAACACTTTTATATTTTTATTACTTCTATATATTTTAGAAAAAAACTTCTATTTTCAGTTTAGGCCTAAATGTAATAAATAAACTGTACTTTTGTTAATTTTATTTTAATAACTTGTTGTTATTCTAGTTATTTTTATTCGAAAACCCACACAAAAATATAAATATAAAAACAGAAGACTTTAAGGTAATGAAAAATGGCTGTTGACAACTGTATGCTGATGGACAAGCCTTCTGTAATATATTCCAACTATTGGGACCTGTAACCTATCTATAAATAACAGGTTCTAAGAGAAGCCCTCGAATATTATTTACCTATTAGGCTACGCCTGATTTAGGTACAAGCGATGCAACCCTTTGTTACCTATATCACGGGGTTTTGTCCTACCATACACAATCCTTTCCTACATTCCATCCAGGCAGACTGCCTTGAGAACACAGGTTTACTTCTTGCAGAGATTGTCGTTCACCTCTTTTCTCTCAGCAAAGAATAAATAAAATCATCACAAAGCAACTCAGTTATTCCAAGATCGATACTGGTCGCATTTCTCGGAGCACAGATTACGTCATGAATACATTATATCCCAAACACTTCACAAATAACGTTGCACAACGTGTCAGTTGGACGCAAAGAGCGATCGATAAATGAGATTCAAATCCACGTCGTCATACACAAATGTTTTCGCATAGAATTTGTTTTCACGACAATACATGTTTCTGGTTACGAAAAGGATAGGTACGTCGAAGAATGGTACTTCGTTGGATGCTTTACAACCCCCGTAACATAGGGAGAACAATTAAAAGGATAGGTACGTCGAAGAATAGTACTTCGTTGGATGCTTTACAACCCCCGGGACATCAAGATGTAGGGAGAACAATTAAAAGGATAAGTACGTCGAAGAATGGTACTTCGTTGGATGCTTTACAACCGCCGGGACATCAAGATGTAGGGAGAACAATTAAAAGGATAGGTAAGTCGAAGAATGGTACTTCGTTGGATGCTTTACAACCCCCGGGACATCAAGATGTAGGGAGAACAATTAAAAGGATAGGTAAGTCGAAGAATGGTACTTCGTTGGATGCTTTACAACCGCCGGGACATCAAGATGTAGGGAGAACAATTAAAAGGATAGGTAAGTCGAAGAATGGTACTTCGTTGGATGCTTTACAACCGCCGGGACATCAAGATGTAGGGAGAACAATTAAAAGGATAGGTAAGTCGAAGAATGGTACTTCGTTGGATGCTTTACAACCCCCGTAACATAGGGAGAACAATTAAAAGGATAAGTACGTCGAAGAATGGTACTTCGTTGGATGCTTTACAACCCCCGGGACATCAAGATGTAGGGAGAACAATTAAAAGGATAAGTACGTCGAAGAATGGTACTTCGTTGGATGCTTTACAACCGCCGGGACATCAAGATGTAGGGAGAACAATTAAAAGGATAAGTACGTCGAAGAATGGTACTTCGTTGGATGCTTTACAACCGCCGGGACATCAAGATGTAGGGAGAACAATTAAAAGGATAAGTACGTCGAAGAATGGTACTTCGTTGGATGCTTTACAACCGCCGGGACATCAAGATGTAGGGAGAACAATTAAAAGGATAAGTACGTCGAAGAATGGTACTTCGTTGGATGCTTTACAACCGCCGGGACATCAAGATGTAGGGAGAACAATTAAAAGGATAAGTACGTCGAAGAATGGTACTTCGTTGGATGCTTTACAACCGCCGGGACATCAAGATGTAGGGAGAACAATTAAAAGGATAAGTACGTCGAAGAATGGTACTTCGTTGGATGCTTTACAACCGCCGGGACCTCAAGATGTAGGGAGAACAATTAAAAGTATAAGTACGTCGAAGAATGGTACTTCGTTGGATGCTTTACAACCCCCGGGACATCAAGATGTAGGGAGAACAATTAAAAGGATAAGTACGTCGAAGAATGGTACTTCGTTGGATGCTTTACAACCGCCGGGACATCAAGATGTAGGGAGAACAATTAAAAGGATAGGTAAGTCGAAGAATGGTACTTCGGGGGGCACTTTACAACCCCCGGGACATGAAGATGTAGGGAGAACAATTAAAAGGATAGGTACGTCGAAGAATGGTACTTCGGGGGACAATTTACAACCCCCGGGACATCAAGATGCAGGGAGGACAATTAAAAGGATAGGTATGTCGAAGAATGGTACTTCGGGGGGCACTTTACAACCCCCGGGACATGAAGATGTAGGGAGAACAATTAAAAGGATAGGTACGTCGAAGAATGGTACTTCGGGGGACAATTTACAACCCCCGGGACATCAAGATGCAGGGAGGACAATTAAAAGGATAGGTATGTGGAATAATAGTACTTTGGGGGACACTTTATAACCCCCGAGACATCAAGATGTAGGAAGAACAATTAAAAGGATAGGTACGTCAAAGAATGATACTTCGGGGGGCACTTTACAGCCCCCGGGATATCAAGGTGTAGGGGGAACAATTAAAAGGATAGGTACGTCGAAGAATGTTACTTCGGGGGGCACTTTACAGCTCCCGGAACATCAAGATGTAGGGAGAACAATTAAAAGGATAGGTTGGGTAAAGGTAGGACTATGGAGGGAACAAAATTATATTGTAATAATTGAGACCAGGAGGCGGCGTCGATTAAAATCCTCTCTGAAAAGAGGAATTGTGTGTGCGCAATATTTTGATCGCAGTGAAGGAAATGTTTTCGATCAGAACAAACTAAAACAATAATTAACACAGTATTCAGTTAATACTTAAATAGTATTCATTCATTATTTCAATAAATTCTATACTTTACACCATATTGTTAAATATTGCAAGAACCGCCCTATCCAAGACAACACGCAAGTACAGTATGTAACGACTCACTCAAGTGATTCTACGCACTTAATGAACCGCCGTATCCAAGACTACAGGCAAGTAACGACACTCTCAAGTGATTCTACGCACTTAATGGATCGTCCTATCCAAGACTACACGCAAGTACAGTATGTAACGACTCACTCAAGTGATTCTACGCACTTAATGAACCGCCCTATCCAAGACTACAGGCAAGTAACGACACTCTCAAGTGATTCTACGCACTTAATGGATCGCCCTATCCAAGACTACACGCAAGTACAGTATGTAACGACCGCCCTATCCAAGACTACACGCAAGTACAGTATGTAACGACCGCCCTATCCAAGACTACACGCAAGTACAGTATGTAACGACTCACTCAAGTGATTCTACGCACTTAATGAACCGCCCTATCCAAGACTACAGGCAAGTAACGACACTCTCAAGTGATTCTACGCACTTAATGGATCGCCCTATCCAAGACTACACGCAAGTACAGTATGTAACGGCCGCCCTATCCAAGACTACACGCAAGTACAGTATGTAACGGCCGCCCTATCCAAGACTACACGCAAGTACAGTATGTAACGACCGCCCTATCCAAGACTACACGCAAGTACAGTATGTAACGACTCACTCAAGTGATTCTACGCACTTAATGAACCGCCCTATCCAAGACTACAGGCAAGTAACGACACTCTCAAGTGATTCTACGCACTTAATGGATCGCCCTATCCAAGACTACACGCAAGTACAGTATGTAACGGCCGCCCTATCCAAGACTACACGCAAGTACAGTATGTAACGACTGCCCTATCCAAGACTACACGCAAATACAGTATGTAACGACACTCTCATCTGATTCTACGCACTTAATGAACCGCCCTATCTAAGCAAGTACAGTGTGTAACGACGCCCTCAGCTGATTCTACGCACTTAATGAACCGCCCTATCCAAGACTACAGGCAAGTAACGACACTCTCAAGTGATTCTACGCACTTAATGGATCGCCCTATCCAAGACTACACGCAAGTACAGTATGTAACGGCCGCCCTATCCAAGACTACACGCAAGTACAGTATGTAACGACTGCCCTATCCAAGACTACACGCAAGTACAGTATGTAACGACACTCTCATCTGATTCTACGCACTTAATGAACCGCCCTATCTAAGCAAGTACAGTGTGTAACGACGCCCTCATCTGATTCTACGCACTTAATGAACCGCCCTATCCAAGACTACACGCTTAAAGATAACTATTTACAGGAACAATATCCTATTTAAACGTTTGCCTCAACAAAAACAGCTTCGTTAATCACTAGTGACTGAATGTCAACGAGATAGGTAAACAATGAACGCTCTATCATACAAACGATTGTGACAGGTTGTGTACCTAACCTGAGCTCTCGAGGACCTGTTACGCATCGCCTAACCTTTCACTTCACACAATCGATAACATGTCTTCCTGTAAGGAAGTCAAATCATTGTAATATTCTTTGTGATTCTGAAATTACTTTGTATTATTGTTTCTAACTTAATCTTGAGCTTCTACTTTAAATTTATACACTTCCTTGTAGTAGCACGTTTATTTGTGTAAAAGAGGACGGCTGTTTCGAGAGATGTATTCCACTATCGAGTGTTATCAAAAGATGAGTCTCATTCAGTTCCTATTATTAGTTCACACTCTCGTCACGTATACCTTGTTCAAATTTCCAATCGTTAATAAAATCTTTTTATTCATCCACTCAATCTCAAATACATTTTTTAAACTTGTTGATGACACTTAATGTTAATATAATTCTTTTATATATTAATTAATTAAATTAAATGAATTTATTTTAGTTTTATATAGGAGAAAAACTTTTCACAAAAGAGGCAAAGAATGCATTATAGTTATTTCGTCTCATTTCGCTAAAAATAAGTGATAACATGTGATTTCATAAAACAGGTGATTTTATGTTATAGGCTATTGTAGTAGAACAGCTGTTTTAAAGTATACTTTATTTATATTAATTATGATTATTTAACTAAAATAAAATAAATACTTAGGTTTCCTTATTGACCTAAGTAGGAATTGACTTTAAAAAAAATGTTTGTTTGTTTATATTACTTGCAATATGAGACTTTTTCTTATGAAATGAATCCTCATTTTAAAAAAATGTAAGTGCTACTATAGCAAAGTTCTATGTTCAGTAGGAAATTTTGTTTGAACTTTTTAATTTAACAAGAATTACCTCATATTATTATCAATTATGAAAAATGTATAAAGGGTTATAAAAACAGATGATTAAACCAAGAAAATATCCCCTTGTCTAGGATTTCTGGAAGGCTATTGTTTAGCTGCGCATCACTTGATTGTAAGTAAACACGTAGAAGACGATGAGTGTAACTGATGTAGACGTGGAAGAGGTTTAAAATAAAACCACCAAAGAGAAAGTAGAACAAAGTTGGCAAACAAATTAAACATACAAACAGAATGGAGAGTCTTTAATTAAGAGAAGAGCTACAAGCGATTAAGCCGTAGCAAGCACGATGCGCGTCAGCTGGAACTTCTCTTTCTTGTACGCCGTGTCCGGTCTACCTTGACTGCCCGACTTGTTTTTATCCCACTCCGAAGAGCATCAAGCGTCCCAAAGCAATGTCCCAGGACGCGACATCCAGATGTGTCTAGACCATCCAGCTACCTGTGTTCCGTTCAACACGGATTATTATTAAATTGTCTACGGTCTACCGCTGTAAATTTGCCTCTGGGAGATGTGACGTAATAAGGAAAAAGAGATATGTTGACGTCCTAGCAAGCCTTTGTCACGTCAACGATCGAACCATTACGAGAGCGTAATAGCTTGAGTTACTTTCTCGAGTCGGTACTGATTGGCCAGTGACGTCAATGCTTTTTCCGACCGAATCTTCTAATTTAAATATACGCTTTTATTACAGCCTTACTTAAGCCTTATACTATATCTTTAAAACATAATTAATAACCACAGATTCCCTAAGCTATTTAAAGTTAAAACAATGAGCTATCGCACACAAAATTGCAGTTACTTCTTGGCGGCGTAATGGTGATTAATTCATAGGTTTCCCATATTCTAGGACAAATAGTTCCGAAAATCTCAAGATAGGTCTGGCAGAATCACATTGTGGATAAATACTTGTATTTTGTAACATGAAGATAAACATTCTAATCAACTAAAGTAAGCCTACATTATGTTTTAGTCCCTTGTAACTTCTGCTATTTTTCCGTCTTCAAAAGATGATCCTGGCCAGTCAGGACTATCCTTGAATTAGTATTAAATCAGATGTGGAATGTATTCATCAGGTCCTTTCGGCGTTCAAGGTCACCAAAGGCATGGCCGATATGCGCGAGTTAGAATCGTGAATAATAGAAAGGGTCAAGAGAGAAGCCTATGGAACGGTGTATAGTGTATAGGACTGGGTAAAAATATACTTGTTCTTCCAGTGTAAGCACTCCAGATAATTACTGAATAAATGATAAGGCGGTTGAATATCGAGCAAGAGTTTATTTATTTAGTGCGACGTTTCGGCAACTATTTTGTTGTCCTTATCAAGCCTAAAACAAAGTCCTTACTTTTAATAGCCAAGTGCTTCCTAGAGATAAAAGTATTACATATATTTATTTCTCTTTAATCCCATCTATTAGTTCACACTCTCCCTATATATATATATATATATATTTTTTTTTTTTTTTTTTTTTTTTTTTTTTTTTAATTATTAAGATCAGCGACTACCACTCCGATCGGCGAAATTTCTTTTCCTGATCAATTTGACCTTGCTGAACACGAATCTGAAGATTTTTTTTACTGCAAACACATACAGTATTTAAAAAAAAAACCTAACCTAGCCTGACTTTAGTGCTTACTAACGCTCCGATATGCAAATTTGTTTTCCTGATCAATTTGACCTTGCTGAACACGAATCTGAAGTTATTTTTAACGGCAAACACATATTAACCTAAGAAAACCACGTTAGGTTAAGTTAAGTTATTTTTTTAAATGTGTTTGCAGTAAAAAAAAACTTCAGATTCGAGTTCAGCAAGGTCAAATCGATCAGGAAAACAAATATCGCCGATCGGAGTGGTAGTTGCTGATCTTAATAATTACCATATATTTTTATGTACCTCGTTCAAATTTTCAATCGTTTATAAATTACTTTTTATTCGTCCATTAAAGTTAAAATATATTTTCTGAAACTTGTAGTGGATGACACTTTGTGTTAATACAGTGTTTTCAAATAATAATTCAAATTAATTAATTTCACTTTTATATGGGAGAAAAACGTTTCACAAAAGGGGCAATATGGTTGTTTCGTCCCATTTGGTTTAAAATAAGTGATATCATATGATTTCATAAAACAGCTGATTTTATGTTATAGGTTATGTGTAAGAACAGCACATAACACATATAAAATTTGTTTATATTAATTTTAATTATTTAATACAAATTAACTAGATAGTATTTTTCTTTGTTGACTTGAGTAGAAATTGACTTTAAAATAAATTTGTTTGTTTTACTAGTTTAGAATCAAATAACGTTTTCTCTAACCTCACAAATTGTTTCACACGTTACAGAGAAAACATTTAATCGCATTACTTTGACATTTATCCTCTAACTACATTTCAAACGCCATATCTGTGCTTCATCACAAGCCAATGAGAAGCCGTTCATGTCGTCAAAACGTTGTTTATTAATAAATTCTACACTTTTTCAATTTTGTCTTCGGAACAACTATCTTCTGTATCTAGTAAAAATATCTGAATCAATTTTTTTTTATAGGCTACGTAACAGCAACAATAGGTTCTCAATTACAAGTTTCTTTAAAAGAATACAACTCCTATTTAACCCTGCTTAGTTTGCTGTTTTTACATTAAAATTACGTTCTTTATGATCAACTAATATGTTTAACGACTTAACTACATTTACACGTTTTAACTGTATAAATATCACTGTTGAACGAAGCCTATAATTATACCTGATAATGACAACTCGATTGTAGAAACATGTATATAATGTGAGAGTTGAAATAGTAATATGTCCAAGTGCTTTTTCCCAGTAGATGGTATTCCCAAGCTGAAAACCATAATATTAAGTAGAAAACTAACCGAAGTTCATTATACAACGAAGCTTAACCACGGGTCTCTGAAATAAAACCAGTTATATAAACAAAGTATGTTTAAAGTAATTTCCTACTTAGATAAACTTACTTTACTAAATTCAAAGTTCGGATAGTCATAAACTATTGTTTAAGGGATTAATAAGATTCACCGAACGTAATGGACTATAAAATCCAAGAATAACCTATATGCTAAAACAGCTGTTCTACCACATAACCTATAATATAAAATCAGCTGTTTTACGAAATCATGTTATCACTTACTTTAAGCCAAATGGAACGACATATCGCATGCCTTGC
>JBAIZL010000008.1:65675871-65720871 GCA_036971475.1 Prosapia bicincta
GTATAGTATTTCCTATTTGCAGGATTAAACCAAACGTAGGCTCATAAACGTTCCTACTGATGTAGCAGGTTCACACCTGTGTTCCCAAATTGGGGGGCTGGCCCCTCTTGGGGGGTATGAAGACAAGTCAGAGAAAACAGGAGACAGGTTGGAAAATAATAAGATAAAATAAATATATTTAATATTATAGGAACTAACTTGATGTTGCTAATGACTTGGATTGTGCCTTTACTAAAATACAACCACAAATAGGCATGCTAGTGTAATAAATGCAGTCTCAAGCATCTCCCTAACAGATGTTCCTCTTGTCAGTTAAAACTTACCTTGTAAATTAAAACTTGAAATGTTATATCATGTTTCTTCTAAAAGTATGTATAAATTGTTTTTAATATATATAATATTTGATTCTTTTTCATATGCCCATAGCATTTATTTATAGTGTAAAGTAGAGGGGGCCATGGGAGTATTCCATTTCAAGAGGAGCAGGCGTGGTACCAAAATGTTTAGGAGCCAATGCTCTAAATAACTCGATGTCCCCTTTAAATGTAGCTTTCTTGGGTAGTTTTTCCCTTCCTCACGCAATGCCCTATATAGTGCAAATACAAATCTCTTCGAAGCAAGTTTTTTAAAAAGTGCTTTCTTTACAAGAAATAGTGCTTAATTCCATTAATTAGGAAGAGTGACAAGAGCTTTGCAAATTGGTTAAATATCAGAAAAAAGTGTCTACTTCTAACTCTAAAAAACATGAATTCTGGAACTGGATTTGTTACTAACAAATTAATATTAAAAAGCAACAATTAAATGACCTTAAAGAAGGTGATGAGTTGGCCTGAGATAACACACATGAGATAATGTGATAGGCAAGGTATGTAGGCTGAATAGATGAAGTCAGAAAAACTTTAAAACAATTTAGACAAAACAAACACAATAGATAAGAAGATACATACACATAGAAGATAGAAGATGTATGTTGTCCAAACAAGATTTAGACACCTGAAGTGATAAGACTTTCTGGAAAGTTTTTCTGCAGAAAAATCATAAAAAGAAAGCAATTGTAAATTCAACTTTCAGCTTGGACTAATGGAACCATGGAGTTGTCATGAATTTAGAAAGATTAAATACATCAACAAATGAAAGCAAAAGGACGTCCTAGAGTTAGGATGGAAAAACTTTTGCTATTACTTGCGACCAGACTTTTTATTAACTCTTTTGAGTTAACAAAAAGTCTGGTCGCAAGTAATAGCAAAAGTGTAATAAAAATTAACAACCAACTCGACATGAACAGCAACAGAATTTCGATATTGGATGGAAAAGGGCGTCGCTCAGGATGCTAGAACCCTGCTGAATCCGAGGAACTGGAAAGCAGCAGCACAGGATCGAGCTACTGGGCGAAGGCTAATTGAGGAGGCCAAGGTCCACATTGGACTAGCACCATGGAAGGAAAAGAAGATATACATTGATTCTTTTCTACTGTAAATACTATCAACCTCATTTCAGCTGTAAAATTATTACTTTAGAACAAAATACAAACCTTAGTTTAATATTGTATTTAGTTATATTAGATGACTGATAAATATACCTAATTTATTTTTAATTTATGAAAAACGCTTTTTGAAATTATTAGATGCAGACAATGGTCTAATAAGAAAGTTATTAGGCGTCTTGGTCAAGTATCGTAATTCTTTTCAGCTCATCCTAATCCTCAAAAACTCATATTTTTTAAATTTAAACCTTACAATAACCCCTCATCTTTACTTATAACAAGTTACTAACTTTGCATAGTTAACTATTGACTTTACTTAATATCATTTTTATGCTGCCCTATCCAAAATCAAGCTATTCAATGTGAAACAAACTTTCTACAATGATATCAATTGACCTATTCCTCTATTTTTCTTATCAAACAAGTAAATTCAGAAAACAAATTTAGATTTAAATTTAAAAAATTTAAATCTGTTTACGCATATTAATCTAGGTCTCAATCATTAAACTTTTTTCAATGAAATTTTGATGTTAATGAAAATACATTCATGCATACTTCGTGAATTTATATTTTTAAAATAAGGCATAAGTAATATTCTATTATAACATTTCAGCGATAAAATTGAATTATTATTATTAAAATTGAATTATTATTATTATCCAGCTCAAGAATAATCATTACTATAAAAGTAGGCTATTAATAAATTTGTTGAGGACTGTGGACTAATTGTTTAACTAAATAAATGAAACCAACTAATCACAATACACTTTAAAAATAGATTTTGCAAACAATTAGGGAATAATGATTTTTATGCTACTCTCAGGAAATCCCAAAACACTTTGATAAAATAAATAAATGAGAAATTATATCCTTACAAATATACCTACTATAAGCCAGGTGTTGTAGCCTAATGTGTAAACAAGAAAACAAACATTTGAATTAAGCCCTCTGTTTCTATATCTTTGCAACAATTAAACAAAATCTTCTAAACATATAAGTATTGGTAAACATTCTAAAATACATTAGTTGTTACATAAACACAAATCTAACCTTGGCTGTTGAATGTAGATAGTGCATACCATAATTGATTAAAATAGTTTCCTTTACAAAAGATTTATTGTGGTTAATAATTTATAAAAGGCAAACGGTCTTGATATTTTTATTAATAATTGAAATAAAAATGGTTTACTATTTTGAAAATTGCTTATTTAGTTTATGACATATTCATAGTTTATATGACAGCCATGTTATAATAAAAAGTAAGAGCAAAATACAAAATTCATTTTTAAATCTATGTTAATTGATAGACTGAGTACATAGAAAGTTGTGATTGATTAAGGTTATTTGAGAGGCAAGATTTATCATGACAATGCTAAGCCGAAAACTATGATACTCCACATAATAAACTAAGAAAAACTTAGATGATTATAAAAATTTGATAGGCTGACTTTAAATACTCTATTAACTTTCAGTTAAAACTACTTGGAAATAATAAATTAATGTCCTATTTTTGCAGATTTATTATTTATGATTCTTAATTTTAGTTTAATTTCTTTTATTAATTTTATTATTCATGACAATTGACAAAGCTTGAACACTATATTTCAGCTAATTCGAAAAATAATAGTCAATTTCTAAATTTATGAATAATTTACTCAGACAAAATGCTTATCGTGTTAAACAATATTCGTGTCCAAGTTGACTGCTTGGAAATGTTGTGTAACTAGGCAGGTTATGTTTTTGGTATATTTGTAAATTTCGTATCTACCCTAGTGCATTGGGATGTCCTGTTTTAATTGATATGAACAATTTCTCTCAACTACCCTAAATGATAAAAAATTTCTTTCAACCATAGCTGATGTACATCTACGTAGGACCTGTTTCTATTATATAATTAACAAAAATCAGTGTTATATTCAATACAGTCTATATGTTCTTTAAATCTTTGCTGTAGGCTGCAACCGCTCTACTCATGTATAATTTGTTACAGCCTATAAGGGTTAGTTTTTACTTACCTGGTGTTTAGAGAGTTTGTTGTTGAACTATGTGCTATATTGTAGATTGTTTTTGGTTTTAAAATCTATCATGTACTCTGTTTTATTAAAATTGTTATCAATATTGTTCGAGGTTTTTGTTACGTATTTTGTGACATTTTTTTCCTCTGTTGTGGTGTTTTCGTGCCAAAGTTTATCAATACACAAGAAATTATACCTTTTGTCACAGTAAACTTTTCATAAATTATTAAAATTATTTCTGCATATCATTAATTATTTTAAAAAACTGAAATTAAAAAAAATGTTAACATTAATTTCTTCTTAAATATATATATATACAGTATATATATATATATACATATATATATATATATATATATATATATATATATATATATATATATATATAAATATATATATATATATATATATATATATATATATATATATATATATATTAAATATGGTAATATGTTTTCTTGTAATATAGTTAATAAATTAAAAATATTTCAAAAACAAGAATACATTAAAATTATTCTAAAGCATTTCAACCCAGAATTCTTTATTATAGAAATGATATTATGTGAAAGACATTTATCCCTCAATCATCAGTCATGTTCTACACAACAATAAAAAAAACCCTCCTTCAATTACGATTCTACACGACTAAAAAAAAGAATTCATGTTTCTTCAACTAACCTATAGATTTTAACTGTTTATGGTTACTATTTCTTGAAACAGTTTATTTAAATTTAGTTAAATGTTTAAACATATTTACAATTTCAATAACTTGATTCTCTTTCCATAAGCAGGGTAATAATCATAAACAATATCCATAATTCGGTTATGTGTATACATAAACACTAACTTAACTTTAAGGTTTGGGTTGATATGCAGATTGCACGATTTCCTCTACATGTGTAAAAACAATTCCTAACAAGGATTGTTTAAAGTATTAAAATTGTATACTGTAACATTTTTAAAACATTTTATAAAATGTTGTACTGTATTTTTTCCTGAAACAACCTTTTTTTGAGTATGTAAGATTTATATTAAATACAAAACATAATTTTTTATTTATTAAATTCTCAAATGAAGGACTTAGACATACTTTCTCTTTATTAATCCATATCACAGTTTTGTTTCCAATTATTTATGGAACTAAAAAATCCCAAGTTTTATAAAACAAACTGTGATGATTATTCTTTGAAAAAGATAAAGCTACAACAAAATAGCATTGAAGTATAGGTCTATTACAGAAGCAAATATAGAGCGCGCAATAGAATAAATTATAATTAACAATTACAAACTCTTAATATATTCATAATCACTTCTGTCAGGAATATTTGTATACATTCGAGTACATTTTTCTGCTTCAGCATTTATTGTTAGGAAAGGTAGAAATATGTACTGTAGTCATATGTAAATTTAGCTACAAATTTTAAACCTTTTAAATTAATTACAAAGTCATTATTTACTTGTCAATAACAGTCAATTGTGACTGTTAATCTTAGATCTTTTCTTAAACAAATGATTAACTATTTTGGTTATATTACAAACCTTAAAACATTTATCCGATATACAGTACTAATAATGTACTGAACCAAAGAATCAGTTTTCAAAATAAAATTGGGTAATTGTGGAGATTTCTAAACCGGGCCTATATTTTCATGAAACATGTGAAAAGGCTATTTTCATTAAAATTATTATTTTTTACCTAGAAACATTATTTTTTCTAAAATTAAAGTAAGGGTAAAATTTTCAGAAAATAGCCTTTTTACATGTTTCTGAATGTTTCATGAAAATATAGGCCCGGTTTAGGAATCTCCACAATTACCTAAAATTGTTTTCAAAGTTAGCAATTAAATTAAGATTACCAAGATGTACATCCTTTTTAAAGAACATTACTAACAATGTAGTATATATTACAATGCTGCTACAACTCGTTTACAACTTATTTTAGGTTAGGTAGGTAAAATTTTCAATAACATTAACATGTGATTCTTGGAAATGTCAAACAATATACATCACTTTAAAAGTAAATGTATCTTAACAACAGTGTACTAAGACAACTTATTTTAAGCCAGTAAAATTTATATTTAGCACTGAATGCTTTTTTAAAAGTTATAAATGTTTGAAATGTGTGCTGTTAAATATAATAGTACAACATTGTTATATAAAAGCTAGTGGTAATAAGTTGGGCTTGACACACATTACTGAGAGCCAGAAACCACTTTTCAAAAATAATATACCAAAGACTTTTTATCAAGTATTTGAATTGGTCCTAAAGTATTTTCAAATCAAAATAACACTACTGTGTAAGTTTTTATGGTTTTTAAGTTGTTATGGTAAAAGACCAGCCTACCAAGGATTTTTTGAATGGGGAAACCAATTAATACATATTTACTGAGAATAAAATATTAATTTGTGTAAAGTAATATATATTAAAGGTTTAAGACAGTTGAATAATTTGCGCCTTAAAATAACAAAGGTTATCCTTATGCCTTGGCAGCTGCAACGAAAGAACTTTCACTTTGTTAACCCTTTAACGAGTAATGTTTTTAAAATGCTTACCTTTAATTTATTAGTGTTGTCAGTTGAAAGAAATAACACAGGATAACATTCCTTAATGCACTAACACAGCCCTATTAACTAAACACACTTCACTCTAATTCAGCCAGCTTAAACAACTAACACAAATCACTCTAACTAAAGACTAAATACAACTAAAATTGCAATGAGCTTGAAGAGCCTTTGTGGGACAAGCAACCAGTGCCATCTATCGGTAGAATGAAATTAAATTTGGCGGGTTTATTTTTAAGATTTAAATTCATTAAAAATGTTGGCAGGCCCTACTTTTTCCTTTTTTTAAAATAAAAATGTTTTTAAATTTTCTGAACATATTAGTAATTGTTTCAAAATGTTATAAAAATAAATATATGTTCATATTTCAAGTTATTTTATTTATTTACCTTTCAAGTTTAAAGTAGATTACTAATACAATGCCTAATATTTTTGGCATATTTTTCTTAGGTTTTATATGCATCTATTAGAAAAAAGTTTTTTTGATTAGATTTTTTAATTTTGCTTTAATAATGCAATTTCACAAACCCACACTGAAAAATTTTTAACTTCAATTCTAAATTCTATTTGTTGATCCCATCTTCGTATGAGCTAGTTTTCACTAAAAACACTTGTGAATATGCCTGCTGAAACACTTAAATCACCTGCTTAAAACACCGTTAGACAAAGAGGACCACTACGAAGAATTAAACACCATAAAACATATACCACAAACCAATGGATAGAACACAATAATGATTGACAAATTATACAACTGCCTAAAATTCAAACTTAATAACCCAACTACAAATACAAAACACAATAAACCAATAAATTACTTGAGATCATTTGAAATTATCAAATAAGGTATGTCAGTTTAAATTACATTAAATTCAATATCGAAATCTTGTTGCTGTTCATGACAAGCTTGTTGTTAATTACTTATTACACTTTTGCTATTACTTGTGACCAGACTTAAGTCAGTTAACAAAAAGTCAAAAAGACTTTTTTTAGTAAACAAAAAGTCTGTTCGCAAGTAATAGCAAAAGTGTAATAAGTCTTAATTTAATTTAAATTAAGTTTGGCAAGTCATTAAGTTATAACTTTCAAATGTAAATGTTTTGCTGATAATCTTGGACAACATAATCTATAGGCAATATATTTTTTAGAATAAATAATATATTAAAAAATAACAAATACACATTTTTAAATATTTTTATTAAATTAATTAACAACTTGCCAAACTTACAAATTAAGTAAAAGTTCGACTTTATATATGACCTCCATCTGTGTCTAACCTTATGTGGTAGAAAAAGTTTTGTCTCAGTAGAGTTTCCCTAATTACTTTAATTGTACATTCAGAAAATCATTAATTAATTTAATAAAAACAATTAAGTTTGGGCAGTTGTTACAGATTCTCCATAAGAATAAAATGCTTGAAATTAATTTATAAATTAGGTTAAGGTAATTTTTCTTTACCAAAATTGTTTACAACAACCTATTGATATTCTATAAAAGGTAAAAGCAACTTTTTAAGTGATTAATAATATTCAAGGTTTGATAGAGTATAATTTTTTTATTAACTCCATTTACTGAAATATCAAAGAAAGAAAGGTTGCGAATTATGTTAAAATTTATTTTAACTACAATGCATCCAATTACCTTCATAATTTATTATGTAACACCTTAGTGTAAGCAACTGTAGTGTAATTTTTAGTTATAAATAAATAAAACCTCTAAAACAACAAACAAAAATTATTTAAGACTCTTGTAGTAACTTTCTCTGAAAATTATTGCTTGGAAATTGAAATGTACATCAGGACATAAATAAAAGGTTTTACTTACACTTTTAAAAAAATGTTTTAACTTGCCTATAGTATCACTTACTTTGCTTGTTGAGGACGGCCGTTTCGGGAGATGTGTCCCTTTGTCAACTCAGACCGTAACTGATCTCAAGGTCTACGTAGGTTAGGGTGGGGGTGGGATATTTTGGTGGTGTGGGTGTATTTTGTGTGTATTAGGAGTTATGATGTCAAAATGTACGTGTGAGTTGTAATGTAATTGTTTATTGAGTATGTGTGTAGGGTGTAGTTTGAAGTGCCTATATATTTCGTATTGTTCGGTTGTGTAGCGTTGGTTATTTCTGTGTTGTTTATGAAGAATTTTTTGGTTAGATGTTATGTCTATGTAGTAGTGTTTTGTGGAGTTGAGATGATCGGCGAAGTTTGATTGGTAGTTATTGTTTTTTAGTGCTTTTATATGTTCTTGGTAATGTGTGTAGAATGACCTCCCTGTCTGGCCTATGTAAAAACTGGGGCATGAACTGCAAGTTAGTTTGTAAACTCCAGTGGTATTGTAAATGTCGTTGATTTTGCTGTTGGGTTTAAATTGTTTGTTGAGAGTGTTGTGTGTGGAGTAAGCTATTTTGTAGTTGTATTTTCGTAATGTGTTGGTTAGATTGTGGGTTTTGGATGATCTGTAAGGTATTGATAAGTATTTTATGGGATTGACATCTTGTGTGTTTGTATTTGGGTTATTATGTTTATTTTTTAGGCGGTTGTATAATTTCTCAATCATTGTTGGGTTGTATCAGTTTGTTTATATACAAACTCATATATACAAACTTATAACTCACACGTACTTTTTGACATCATAACTCCTAATACACACAAAATACACCCACACCACCAAAATATCCCACCCCCACCCTAACCTATGTAAACCTTGAGATCAGTTACGGTCTGAGTTGACAAAGGGACACATCTCCCGAAACGGCCGTCCTCAACAAGCAAAGTAAGTGCTACATTAGGCAAGTTAAAACATTTTTTAAAAAGTGTAAGGGATTACTAGTAGCTCACGCGAAGATGGAATCAACAAATGTTAAAAGGTTTTTGCGGTTTAAGGGGTTTATTTATTTATAATTTATAATTTATGTATATTAATTGATTCCATCTTGGTACTAGTTTTTAACTAAAAACAGTTATAAATATGTTACATTTGCCTTTATACACTTTTACTTAATTTATTGTTCACCTATTTTGAAGCCGATATGTTTTTTCACTGTTACAAGCTTAAAATTAAATTCTGTCTAGCTTAAAATCATAAATCATAGAATACTACAGGATAAAAACCTTGTTCCAACGGTATTAATCTCCATCAACATCACTAATGCTAATCATATGAAAGCAACGAAAAATTTACACTTCCAATTAGAAGTGAATTAAGTTTCTATTAGAGTTCAAATCCCAGAGGAAAGCTTTATAAAACTTGTTACTTGAGCTAACAAAGTCATTCTTAAATGAAGAGCTAGAAAATAACCAGAGAAAGGAATATTAAGACGCTGGTAAAGATTTCTCAGTACGACTGAAAACGTTTTTTCTCAGTATATTTATAACATTATTTAAATTATAAATTGCAAGGGTTAATTATTTTAATATAAATGTAAAGGTTTTGATGTTTGTTATAGACAGTAAAATCAATGAGTATAAATAAATGTAAAACAAAAAGGTAAAACTACAACTCATAGTTACAAACTGATTTGACAATGGCACACATCTCCTGAAACAGTCATTCCTAATACTAAAAAAAGTCAGTGATACTATAGGCAAGTGTAACATATGTACAAGTTTTTTAGTGAGAAACTAGTAGCTCAAGTGAAGCTGTAATCAAATAATTGTAAATGATATTTTTGTTTCAACTTAAGTTTTTAAAATTCCTTCTATTAGCTCACACTTTCCTGATATATATCTTGTACAAACTTTCAAACGTTAATAAAATATATTAATAAAAATTTATTCATCCAATCAAGCTCAAATACAATTTTTTAACTTACAATTGATGTTAATACAGTTTTTTTCAAATATTTATTTAATAATTAAATTACAAAAATTTAGGGGGTCTAACCAGAATTGAACTGTAAATCTTCATATTCAAAGTCTAGCGTGCTTTGGCACTGCAGCAACTTTCCAATGCCTAGAAATTAATTCCTCAAAGACGTATATGAATTTCCCCCCCATCTGGTTGTTGTCAAAACCTCCATTGTACAATCTAAAAACTGGCACAGATACGTCGATGATATAATAACACTATACAGAGGCAACTCCCGTCAATGCAAGAAACTCCTCACCTACACTAATAAAATACACCCAAAACTCCACTTCACTTCAGAAATTGAAACCAACCGATCCCTAAACTTCCTCGGCCTAACCATAACAAAAAGTCACACACAAAAACACAGCTTCAACATTTACAGGAAACCCATAACAACAGACACACTTATCCACAACACCTCAAACTACCCTATCCAACATAAACATGCTGTCTTCAGATCCATGCTCCATAGACTTAAAGAAGTCCCAATGACCACAGAAAACATAAACAGAGAACTAGACACAATTAAATATCTAGCATACACAAATGGATACAATACCACAATAATAGACAAACTATGGTACAAAATACAAAAAATCACTAAAATTAACACTACAGACAGGGAAAACAAATGCATCACATTACCATTCATAAACGAAACAACAAACAAAATAGCCCGTAAATTTCAAAAAATAGGATACTAAATAGCATACAAAACTAATAACAAGTTACAATACAAAATACAACACAACACCAACAACAAGGATAAACTACAAGCACCAGGCATAATTAATCAATCCCTTTAACATTAGTTTATGACTATCCATACTTTGAACAAACATAACAAACAAACACAATACAAACTCTTTGATACTATTTAAAACCTGCCTTTCAAACTGCCATTGCTTAACCTAACAACTCCAAGCAGAAGACACTAATGAAGACTGCCACATAGCGATCAAAACCGTTCTGTCCCAGTAAGTTTTTACAAATATAAAGTTCGGATAGTCATAAACTAATGTTAAAGTGATTAATTGTTGTTCTGACATAAGTATATACATATTTATATTAGTTGTAATTATACAATAAAAAAAAACTAAATAAAATTTGTGTTTAGTAGATGTTGAATTTAGTAGGAATTTACATTAAAACGTTATTTTCTATTACTTGTTAATAAGTTGATCGATTTCAAATATGTTAACAAATTCACCTAAATTAGTTTTTATTATTAGTATAATAAAAAACTGGTAATCAATACATACACTCTGTAATATTTTACTGTAAATATTTTAAAAAAGAGCAAAATATGAGACATGTTATAAATACAGTGTTGAGGAAGTAATTATTGAGGAAGAAACTTACAACCATCTGCTACATCCAGTAGAAGGGCATTGTGATAAGTGTGGCTATCTTCTACCCACCCATCAAGGAAACATGTTACAACTCATTCATGGAATTGTTCTTTCCTCTGAAGGTTTCAAAAGATAACAAAGTGACAGGATATTTCACTAAACAAACATTACATTAAACAAATTTGACTAAATATAAACAGAACAAAATCTAGCACTTGTAATGTAACAAGTAAACAAACTAAATGATTTATAGGTTGTAGTTTATGCATTTAAATAGGTTTAAATAATTATTACAACTGCTAATACACATCATAAGTTAATGAAATATATCATATTATCTGTTTAAATATCTATTTAAATAGGTTTGAAAACGTTTTACTTATTAGATAATTTTGAATTTTTTGTAATCTAGGATATATTATAAAATACATATTTTTATTAATTGATTTCATCCTCAAGTGAGCTACTAGTTTCTAGCTAAAAACACTTGTACAATTTTACACTTCCCTATAGTAGCATTTAGTTTTATGATCGTTGGAGATGGCTGTTTCGAGAGATCTGTACAATTGTAAATTCAGACAATATGTATTTCTAAATCACAAGTGTTTCAGAGTATTTTCAACAACTTTTAATTATAAAATATGTAAATCTAAACCATAATGAAAGTAGTTTTAGTAATAAGTTTAGTTCTAAATAAACTTATTTGAGTTCAAAGTTTTACTCATATTTGTTGATTCCATTTTCACGTGAGCTACTAATTTTCACTAAAACACTTGTCAAATTGTTTACTACTTGCCTGTAGTAGCACTTACAACATAGCCTACTCCAAGCACAACACTCTCAATAAATTTAAAACCAACAACAAAATCAACGATATATATAACTCCGCTGGCATTTACAAACTAATTTGGAATTCATGCTCCAGACTTTTCATAGGCCAGACTGGAAGGTCATTTTACACATGGTAGCAAGAACATATAATCACACTAACAAACAAAAACACCCAATTGAACATCTCATATCCACAAAACATGGCTACTTTAACATAAAATTCAACCTACCAGTTATTCGTAAACAATACAAAAATAACCGAAGATATACAACTGAACAATACGAAATATAGGTACAAACATTTCAAACTACACCCTACACAGATACTCAACACCCAATTACATTACAACTCACACACACTTTTCAACATCATAATCCTCATCAAAGTACACCCCACCCCCACCTTAACCTACGAAAACCTTGAGATCAGTTACCGTATCAGTTGACAATGGGACACATCTACTGAAACAGCTGTCCTCAACAAATATAAGTAAGTGCTAGTATAGGCAAGTTGTAATAAAATTTACAAGTGTTTTTAGTGAAATTTTTACTGTTTGTTGGATAGTACCATAAATATTTGCTAAAGGTAGAAAAGTATTTTAAAAAAATATCACATGAAAGGCATATGAAAGACAGAAAAGTCATTTTGTCTGTGATGGAAACTGTGAAATAGAAAGTAAAAGAATTCAGATAGCTAAAATAATCCTCAAAACACAAAAACCCAAACCTTTGAACTTCTGATTTTACAGCCTAGGGTGAATTTTTGTAAAATAAAACAAAAACTTACTTTGTTGCACAAAATAAGAAAATCTCATATTTACATACAAATCTTTTCTGAATGGTTTAAAGATTTTTATGATAGTGTAAAATAAATAATAATAACTCCTATAACAAAATTCATTAAAAAAATTACTATGGATGACTTCCTTGTTTGTTTTCCTTTTTGCGAAATGCATTATTGTGACAAATATTTCCCTTTTGCATGGAATATTTTCATTTGAAGTAGCTAACTGTATTCACAAAAAAAGCTCCACGTACTTCAAAGCCAAAGTACTGTTTAAGGAAATTTATTTTCAAAATATAAGTTCAGCAAACTGTTAATTAGGATAACAAAAGGAAAGTTAATATCACGTATCAGGAAAGTTATATTTAGATTTTTTGGACTAGGAGACTGACAGACTTACCTTGGTAAGAGTCCACTCTGTAGTCATGAAATAGAAACACATAAAAGCACTTAAACAATGATATATTTCAACCACACAGTGGTCTTTGTCAATCGAAGAGAAAACACAAAAAGAAATATGAGAGAATGAAATAAAAATTTTTTTTTTATTTTTTTTTTATTTCATTCTCTCATATTTCTTTTTGCGTTTTCTCTTCGATTGACAAAGACCACTGTGTGGTTGAAATATGTCATTGTTTAAGTGCTTTTATGTGTTTCTATTTCAAGACTACAGAGTGGACTCTTACCAAGGTAAGTCTGTCAGTCTCCTAGTCCAAAAAATCTAAATAATCTTTACCAACCAAAACTAACCTAGAAAGTTATATTTATTTATACATATATTTCTTCGTATTTGTGTTTTTTGTAAAAATGTTTATTTATTTAGCCTTATTATATTTTATTCTCTTGTTATAGTGTTATAGTAAATATTTATCTAGTGTTATATTTGTAAATTATTGTTACATTTTATTCATTGTTATCTCTATACTATTATATTTTTACCTTTGTTATCTTGTTATTTATTTGTTGTTGTTTTTGTTTTAGCTTATATTGTTGGTTGTGTTAATATATTTCCTTATTATTAATTTTAGTTTATTTTTTTAATTTAAATTTTTTCTTTTGATTGTTAATGTTTTTGGTGATAATAACCAACATAGGTTTTTTGCCAGATAAAAATAAGGAAAATTAATATTTCAAAGTGTATTCATTATGATTCAAGAGGATTCATTATGAACTCAAGTTCAAGGTGAAAACAATATAAATAATGAAAGCCTGCATTATCAACAAATATTAATGGATAATTATATCTATAAAGCCCAGCAAACATAAATGTCCAAACCTAATAATATTAAAACTTGTTAAACTTATAATCAGAGTAAATTTATAAGTTTTTAATAGATTTAATTTAATTGAAAGTTTGGCATTCATTATATTACTAAATTAAAATTTAGTTTAGTTCATCAAACTAACCCTCTCTATAACGTCTATAGGACTGGTTACATAATCAACTCTCGGCGTCATAATTTTGCCCTATTATACCAATATCAGCAATCAAGAGTGCAATGAAAGAAATTTTTGAGCTTAAATACGCTCAAAAGCAGTGAAGCAGTCCAGTAATTATTTTGGGGGTCCTTTAATATGAATAAGGGGTGTTATAACTACCAGAACCTTAGGGTCCGGGCGTACTTCGTAGAAAGTTTAAAAAAATATAATGGCTATTCTTGTGTCCCTCTTCATAATTGCAAATAAACTCACATTAAAACTAAACAGTTGGATGTATGTTAGAAGAGCTTTAAGTCACAGTGTAATGGAAACAAACCGAATAAGAAAACGAAACTTTATCACTCAATGATCACGGGTAGCTTGCTTGTGTTAATTAGAAACAAAAAACAGCTTCGCATCTACGTTTCCCCTGATTTCCCCCTCCTAACTACTCCTCACTGCCTCAGGTTAGTCCACAACCAGTAGCATTTGGCATAAATTAATTGTTAATATTAAATGCTAACGTATTACAAAACTTGTAATCGATAAGTCCTTATTATTAAAGATATTTAATTATCCTGATCAATATTTATTCAAATTTTGAAAACTAGAACCCACATGAATTTGTATTAATATTAATCACTTTTACAATAGTTTATGACCATCCAAACCTTAATTTACTTTGTAAATTTGTAAAAGCTTACTGAAAGAGAACGTTTTTGATCCCTCTTTGGCGATCTTCATCAGTGCTTCAAAATTCAAGAGTTGTATTATTACTTTTACAGTGACAACAACTACGGAAACTACTTACAAAAAACCTGAATTCTTGACCTTCTGTTAATGTTTTGGGGGGAGGGGAAAGTTCTCTCTGGCTACGCCACTGCTTAGAAGAGTTATAAAGTAAATACATCACATTACCATAGATAAACTAAACAACAAACAACATAGCCCGCAAAGTTCAAAAAATAGGATACGAAATAGCATACAAAACTAATAACAAGTTACAATACAAAATACAACACTACACCAACAACAAAGATAAGCACCAGGTGTATACAAACTGAACTGCGGCGAATGTAACAAATTCTACATTGGACAAACAGGTCGCAGCTTTAAACAAAGAGTCGAGGAACACAAACAGAACACCAACTCAACATTTTACAATCATATAAAAGAAACAGGACACAAATACACAGACATTTACCATAACCTAGAAATCTTACACATCAACAAAAAAGGACCACATGTCAACAAACTAGAACAATATTAAACTTACAGCACACAAAGTACAAACATATTAAACGAATAAACACAATACAAATCACACATACAATTTGATACTATCAAAAACCTACCTTTAAAACCATCACCACTTGAGCCAAAATCTCCAAGCAAAAGACACTGATGAAGATCGGCACATAGCGATCGAAAACGTTCTGTCTCAGTAAGTTTTAACAGATTTACTAAATTTAAAGTTCGGATAGTTATAAACTATTGTTTAAGTGATTAATAAGATTCACCGAACGTAATGGACTACAAAATTCAAGAAAGAATTTGTGGCATATTTCTTAAAAAAGCATTTACAAGATACTTTCTTTAATAGTTAACCAAACTTTATAATTGACAAGTCCTAACATTTAATATTCAACAGTAATTGAAAATTACTTAATTAAGTGAATACATAGGTCTTACTTGCTGACGCGTTTCAAAAGAATCGTTCCTTTTATGAAGCAAAGCATTTAAAGTGCTTTAAATCACATGTTACACCGCCTAATCAATATACCCATGCTACAGAAAGACTACGACGAAGAACTCAATACAATAAAATACATTGCTCAACAAAATGGCTACCCAAATACAATCATAGACAACATACTCATGAAAATTAAACACAAACATCATCAAACAGCCCCATAGACAAACCACACACAAAACAACAAATATTCCTCACCTACCACAACAAAAAAACACACAAAAGAGCCTCCACATTCAAAAAACTTCAGGTGGAGGTTTTGCTTCGTAAAAGGAACGATTGTTTTGAAACGCATTAACAAGAAACCCTTTGTATTCACTTAGTTAAGTATATTTTAATTATAGTTTAATCAGTGAATTCAAGATGATTACATCAAGGAAATTTAATATTTAATAGGAGTTGTATATAAGACTATTGCAAAAGACTTAAATGTTTACATTGTAGTAGTTATTAAATTAATTAACAATTGATTTGCTAATTACCAACAATTAACAGTTAATTTTACATTTAATCATATATTTACAAATGTTTATAGAGCAAGATAAATGTGGTAAAGTGCCTACTATGTTTTGATTTATAGTTTATTCTTCTCTTAAATTAATCACTCTCTTGAGCAACAGAGTGACATTAACTAACCACAAAAAATTAAACACAAGAACCACAATAAAATGATTGGATTTACTATGACACTTGAAGTACATTTCAATTACAAAAAAATTAGTAAATTAGTTTTATCGTTCTTATTGGGTTTTATTTTTTGTGTTTAGTAATTGTTTATCAACATTAACAATTCTTGAATTTTTAGTCCATTACGTTCGGTGAAACTTTATTAATCAAAGTTTCTTGATGTAATCATCTTGAATTCACTGATTAAACTAAATTTAAAAAATACTTCACTAAGTGAATACATAATTGCTTACTTGCTGACGTGTTTCAAAACATTTGTTCTTTTTAGGTTGGTAGAGGGTTAGCTTTGTAAAAAGAATGAATGTTTTGAAACGCGTCAGCAAGTAAGCAATTACATATTTACTTTGTTAAGTATTTTTTAAATTTAGTTTAATTAATCACTTTTACATTAGTTTATGACTATTCAAACTTTAAATTTTGTAAATTTGTAAAAACTTACTGAGACAGAACGTTTTCTATCGCTCCGTGGTAATCTTTATCAGTGTCAACAGATATGTTTTCCATTCATCAACACCTCTTATTTATTATCAAATGTACATATTACTTGAAAAAATTACATGTATAAATAACTTATTAAATTCCTTCTATTAACTCAGACTTTACATATATATGTCTTTTACAAATGTTCAAACGTTAATAAAATATGTTTTAATTCATTCAATGAAGTTCAAATACATTTTTTTTAAAACCTATAGTGAATGACAATTGATGTTAATACAGTTTTTTCAAATATTAATTCAATAATTAAATTATAATAAATTGGGGAATCTAGGTTGGATTCGAATTGAGTATCTTCATATTCGAAACCTAGAAATTTTTGGCACAAGCCGACTTTTCATAGCTAGAAATGAATTTCTCAAAGATCTATATGACCCTCAATTGTATCAAAAACCTCCATTGTATAACCTTAAATTGTCACCATGGCTATCACAAAATATTGAAAATAATGATCTAGGATTAAAAATGAATGAAATAAACAAACTGGATTAACTATTAATGTTTGTTTGAACACTCAAAATAATTATTGAATAAAGGATAAGCCTGTTGAATATTGAGTCAAAAGTTTATTTATTTAGTGCAACATTATCGAACCTTGCTACACAAATGGATAATGGTAAAGGAAACTGAAAAAAAACTACAACACAATGTAAACGACAAAAAAAGAGAGCATATATATAGTAGCAAACAAAAATAATAGTATCAACAGCATGCATAGATAGGAAAAGTGTAAGTTGCAACAAAATTTGCTTTATATTTTTGCCACTTAATATTGTTATTCTGCCACATATGTATATACGTATTTATATTATATGGAAATTATAAAATAAAAAAAAACTAAAACACAATTTTCTTTGTATCAAGACTTTAAAAATATTTTTTTAATGTTACTTGTTTTTGATAAAATGGGGAAAATATTCAACACTCTTTCCATGAATTGATCTCTTGTATCAAACAATATTATTTAAGAATGGACTTCACTTCAGACCAGCTAATATTCATTTCTAGGCATTCAGAGAAACATCCTGGTTGAAAGGTTTGTTATAATTATGCTAATCTGTATTAAAGGATAAAGATTTATTTTTATAATGACGAACGTTGATAAAGAATGATATAGACCTCTTGAACGGTCATAGTTAGTCTCATAACATTTCTTCAGTAAGTGGAAAACACAAATACTAGTATTGTCAAAGAGCAATTTAGCAGTTTGGGTACTAGAAGCTGGTCACGCACTTAATCTTGCAATGTAGATTGCTGTGGAGTGTATCTGAGGGCTTTAATTTCCCCCCTTTTTTTAAGCACATTATATAAACTTTAAAGTCTCAACTAGCAGAAATCACATTATAAAAAATTACATGGAAAGAGTATATAAATGGACAATATTAACAATTTCTTCATACATAGCAGATGCTTAAAAATGTTCCTATGAAGCTATAACAAATTAAAAATTGAAATTTCAGAGGGTATGAAAGTTAAAGGAAAGTCAGATATTATTTGCTTAAGTTTGTATAAAAGAATGTCAAAACTGTAGTGCAATATAATATTCTAGGGCCTCTGAACTACAGCCTGTGGGCCAAATCTGGCCTGCAAGTGTCATCAATCCGACCAGCATCTGATGACTTAATGTTGTTTTGATAAGTTGGATAAAAAAACAATGACAATTTGGTTTTATTTACTTTATAGGTAAAATTTAATGAGAAGTATAACAAGCAGAAAGCTTAATTTAAGGACAATAACTTAAGGACTTAACAAGTAATTGAAATGAATTCAACTAACATTATTAATATATATATATATATATATATATATATATATATATATATATATATATATATATATATATATATATATATATATATATATATAGGAATCTTTGGACTTGATAGGAGACTGACAGACTTACCTAAAGGCAATAGTCCAAAACTGCAATCTCTTTGGAAATAAGCACATATAAAACACTTAATACACTTTTATTTGAAATATTTCGATCAACACGATCTTCTTCAGTCAAGAAAGAGAAAAACAAAAAACTTACTTGTTTTTTTTTTTTTTTTCTCTTTCTTGACTGAAGAAGATCATGTTGATCGAAATATTTCAAATAAAAGTGTATTAAGTGTTTTATATGTGTTTTATATGTGCTTATTTCCAAAGAGATTGCAGTTTTGGACTATTGCCTTTAGGTAAGTCTGTCAGTCTCCTATCAAGTCTAAAAATTCCTAAATAAGCTTTAAGCTCTACTAGAACTAACCTATATATATATATATATATATACACACACACACACACACACACACACACACACACACACACACACACACACACACACACACACACACACACACACACACATACACACACACACACATTATAACATATAAAACACTAATGACATTTATGTAGATTTGATTTTCCTCTGACAATAGTTTTTAGTTTTGGACCAGTTTTATCAGTACGAATTATTAAGAGAGATTTAAGATGCTCTTTGGTTAACTTTGATATTCTCTTAATATTCTTTACATACTTCATAATGGAGAATGTTTTCTCACACAAGTAAGTAGTACCAAAAACAAATGCCCACGAGTAAATTTGTGCAAACTATCATATTGTGCCAGTGGAATACCCTAGTTATACTACTACACCTATATCCACTTGTACCCTCCAGATGTCATAAAGTGTCGCGCTTGTAACAATATAGTACAACACAATAGCAATTACACTAGTGACTTTAGCAAGCTCATCCAGGGCATGACTCGTTAAGTTAAAAACTGTACTGAATCTGAGAGTACATCAACGTGTAATAAGAATGAAATAAATGCATTTGACTAGAGGCAAAGCTGAATAGGGGAGATTGAAAGTTTTATATTCTCCAAACTAAATACGAATAAACGTTTATTAACAATATAGAAATTCTGCTATAAGGTAGAAAGAGTTATAAGTTTCACAGCCCAACCAAATGCCCAGGTCTAGGGAACTGCAGACTCTCACTTCATGCCTAGTGGGCAGGGCTTGTGTTAGATACTGGTTACTATGGAAACATAAAGACATAAACACAGTGCTCTTTGGATTAAAGCTGGGAAAGAATCTAGTTCATTGTGTGCCAACATGATTTGGTTTGTGTAACATTGTAGAGTTGTGTGCGATTCTTTGTTTGTCTTCGCAAGTTTGCAACTCTTTGAATAATAGTTGAACAAAATAAAACACTATTTTTTTAAAGTTGCTTGATGTATCATCTTGAATAACCTGATTAAACTATAAATATAAAAATACTTAACTAAGTGAATACGTAAGGCCTTTGCTTTGTAAAAGGAAAGACTGTTTCGAAACGCATCAGCTAGTAAGCACTTACATATTCACTTAGTTAAGCATTTGTTAATTATTGTATTTTTTGTTTATACAAACAGAGTGTGTTAATAAACACGCTTATTCTTATTATTAACAAACTAGTGACAGTTTGCATTTAGTTTATAGCCTAGTGTTTTAAGTAATATAGTTTAATAAACTATTTATTCTTGGACAAGTGATAGTTGAAGCTTTGTGTAGATTTTCCTTCATTCATACAAACCAACAATAGTACGAACACCTTTTAGAAATTAGTTTTCTTTGATAATTGTTTTGTATTGTATTATTGGCCCTCATTGTTTTACAGATTGTCAGAGTCTTTAAGTCTGTGTGAAATGAATGAATGTAATGATCATGTTACATACTTCCTTCAAACTGTTTTCGTCTTTGTGTTTTGAAGAAAAGTGTGCTCTGAAAAACAAGCGGCCACAGCCATTATTAAAAATTGTCCTGAAGGATGGAAATCAAATAAGAACCTTCTAGTCCCTTGGTATAAGGATTATCCATGGTTTATAATAAGCGTAACAGACTGTAAGTTTAATTTTTACATTTGTTGATTCCATCTTCGCGTGAGCAACTAGTAATCGAGTTATGGTCTGAGTTGACAAAGGGACACATCTCCCAAAACGGCCGTCCTCAACAAGCAAAGTAAGTGCTACTATAGGCAAGTTTAAAACATTTAAAAGTGTAAGTTTCATTTTTATGTTTATGTATTATTTGTAGGTGATAGTGAATGGAATAGGATCAATATCCTAGAAAATTTTGGTGAAAGCATCCAAGCACCAAATTTCATAAAGTCATTCTGAATTGTAAGCGCTTTCTACTTCTTGATAAGAATAGAATATTGCATAATTTATCAGAAGTGGCTGATCTTGCAGTTCTAAAATATAATAAGTTAGTTACTCATAACCAACGAGTTGTCGGTAGATTAGTTCAAGTGTTGTGTTATCTTGGGAAAAAAGTATTTCCTTTCTGTGGGCAAGGCGAGAGTAGTAATTCCATAATAAGCATAAAAATATTGAATTGCTAGCCTACACTATCTGGGACTAACTTCAGAGTTTAAAGGCACTTCAAATGGTATACAGAATAAAATTTTTGAGCATGTAACGCAAGTGAAAATTGAAGAAGTTTAAAAGGTTCTATATGTGAATGTCACTCAAGCGGATAAAACATTACTTATCTTGTAATTTCAGTATTGTGTTGCTTTGAATGTTTACAAGAGATTTGTTAGTTTCTATGACGTCTCAGAAGATACAAGTACAATTGTACTGCCAGCTGCAATTTTCGATATCTTAAGGAAATAGTCTGTAGATAAGAAGTTATTATGTCAAACTTGTGTACTTCTGTGATGGTGAGTTCTAAAAGGGGTGTTCAAATTATCATAAAGCAAGTTTGCTGACTCGAAAATTGTATACATTGCTATTCACACTAGCTTCGGTACTTGAAGGGATCAAAAACTATAAAGAATGATTTGACTTCCTCCCATACAGGTTTCAGCAAGAGATCTAAGAGAACTCAAGTCCTGAGGGATAAAGGTTTTAAATTTCGCCAGACACGCACAACTCGATGGAACTTCCACTCCAGGCAATTCTAACAATAGCATCCCGTTTCAACGGCTTGAAAGAAACTCTTGTACATTACATTATTATGATGAAGAATAGGATGTAGATTCAGAAAATGAGAATTAGAACTGGTTAAGAGATTAGATGAGCAAAACCTACTCTTTTTCTGCTTCTTCAAAATATTTTGCTACGTTAATCATTAAAAGTGCTAAAAGTTAAATGTACATTTAATATAAATATCTGAAATCATGAGATATAAAAAACAACAAATAAATTGAGAAATGAAGAAACAGTGAAATGAGTATATTCACACCAACAAAAAGGTCGAAAACATAGCAACAATAGAATCGTTTCTATTGCCATCATTTAACAGCAATAGCTTATTCAATAATATTTTTATATAGGCTAATGGCAGATCACAGACAATTTTGCTTTTTTAAACACTCAACGTTTAAAATTTCTTTCCGAAATTTTTTTTCAAGAGCTCAGTTTTAATTAAACAAGTATACAACATAACTTAAGATTTGTAAAATACATAACATTATATAAAACATAATAAAAATATACAAATTATAAAACTTGAAACCCCAGGGGGATAAATGGAAACGCGGTTTAATGATTTAGAAAACTTCTACTTTGCTGAATTACTGGATGAAAATCTGTTTGTCTTGAAAGAAAAGAGTTTCCACAACTAAATCAAAACAACTCCTTAAAATGTATCCTCTCTTTGAAAGTGATTAGCTGAGAAATGAGCTTCTGAATATATTCTCTGATAAACATCTACTTCTACAAATATTACTAGAGGACAAGGTTTACAAATAAAGGTTCATTTAGCACCTTCTTGAAAAATTCGATGACAAACAACAGACCAAGTAATTTGAGTGTACTTGTGACAGAGAAATCTCTATTGGATGAACTGTCAAAAAACCAGAGCTTCAAGATCATGTTATTGATGGGTTGTCAGATAGAAAGAAGCTCTACACAGACTTGATATATACAAAAATATAAGATATGCTCGGAAGCTCTTAGACCTCTCAAGTAGTTATAGGTTGCTTCGCCAATACTCTTAGGTAGGCCAATTGACATCTCTAGACTTTTTCCAAACATCAGAAGTTGATCTGAAACTATGAACAAATTTCAAATCCAGTTTTGAAGAGGCACCACATACTATTTTAGTTCTCCCCACATAGCAGGATGCCTCTCAGCGAACAGGATACAGAGCCTTGTATACAGTACCTCTATCCCAGTCAGCCAGCATTACTGAAGACGACACCGACTTTAAAGTCGACTGTACAAGTGAGCATACAGGAAGTGTAATGTTACCAACTTGGACTACCATTCCCTTAAACACCAAGCTATGTGGGGCGCACTGTATTAATATATCAAAGATATGAAGGATTAGTTTTAAAAGGAAAATTAATCTACTACATTCCTTTAATCTTAAAAAAGTTTAATACAATTTGTTTTAAAAATACAAGCTAGATACATTATTAACTTAAAACTATTTTCAGTAAAAGATTATTTACATTTTTGTAGTTGAGCAAATAATCTTTGAGGATATAATTTATAAATTACAATTTTAATAGACCTATTAGTAGCAATTTTAATCTAATATGAATACTGAAAAATGGAACAATGGTCAATTTAGAAAATGTTCTATTTCTTGACAGGAATGTTTTTAAACTTTATTTACTATTATAAAAATAACAAAACATTTATAAAATAATAGGTGATTGAAGTAATAGTAAAATTTTTATTTTTAAATATATACATTTCTCTATTCTCTAATAATAAAACACAATTTGTAAAAAAAAAATCATTTACTAAAATTAATATATACAAAAGTATACAAGTAAATACAAGTAGTAATGATTGCTTATTTAGTTTACGCTAAAGTTATAAAAACAATAAATAAACATAACAAATGGTAATTTTTAGCAATTTAGGTTATTTTAAAACTTACCTATTAAGACTGTATGTTTTAATCAAAATGGACATTTTTTAACTGTTAAATTTAATAATTATTAATTTAGAATTCTATTATAAATAAAGAAATCTCTATTATATTATTAACAGGGATTTTAATTGGTCAAGTAAAAATTAAAATTGTAAAATTAACTCAATGAAGTAATTATGAAGTTGATAACCACAACAGTTTTATGAAGCAATGCAGTACATGACACAATAATTGATTTGTGTAGATTTTAACGCAAAATACACTTGAACTACAAATAAAATGTGGTTAGAAACAAAAAGAAGCCGCTTTGATATTTGATTTAAATAAATAAGACTAAATTAATAGCATTGGCCGTCTATAACGACAAAACAGTCAACATATTATATATGAGGGGGTGGTTTTACCTTTTACAAAACTCTTAAAGTGATTTGGTTCACAGAGGTACTTGAAAGAATACAAAGTATTTATTAATATACATGGCAACAATTCGGTACTTACTGATAATTCTCAGCAAAAGTTTTGTCTGTGATTCGTAACATTGAAGAATGTAGTGACCAAGTGTGAAAAATACAAGCTGTGAAATATTAGTATGTAGTGACTTTTTATCAAGTAAATTGATAAATAAGCAGGGGCATAGCCATAGGGCACATGCCCCCCAAACAGTATTATACTGTAATTACAGCTTTCATTAAGTAAGAGTGATTTATTTATGTTCCACTATTTCTTAGATTGTTTTTTCAGTAAAAGTTATTGATTGTTTCTAAATTTTGATTTAGATTATAAAAATAAAATTCAATTCTAATATTGATTAGATTACTAGAATAGCTCATTTAAAAGAACATGTATTTTACAACCTACTATGTTTTAACAAACCAGCTTCAAAATTTCGCCTGAACCCCCTCTCGTCTTTTGTAGCCCCAATACAATGTTCTATTTATGCCCCTGTAGTAAGCATTTATTCAAAAACTTCAAGACGTACACTCTAACAATCTCAACTTTGAAAAAAGTTTTCTAAAATAAAAATAAAAATTCATCAAGAAAATAATTTATTTAAAAAATAAATAAAATGAAGACAGACCTTCATTTCATCTCCTCCTTTATTTCACATTATCAGGTGAGTTGAGAAAATACAAATTAAAGGAACGAAGGAAGATTGGGAATAATTAAAGAAGAAGCTGCTGAAAAGGATTAATGTGGCCCATAGCTGAAAAGATTAAAAATTTCAATTAGAAATGTTATTGTAGACAGATTTTGTACTTCTAACACAATAATAGTTAAAATGCTACTGCAACAGTAGCCAGCCTGTTGCAAGGTATCTTATATTTATTCAGTAAATTCATATGTCATTTTTCATAATAAAGCTTTTAAATAGATATTGAAGTATTGAAACAAAATAATATTTAGGCTTACTAATTTTTATGTTATATAACCTCAAAATACAACAAAATATTTTTACAAGCAATTAATGTTTTATAAATTCAAAGAAGCAAAGTACATTGTATTAACTTTAAATTTTAGCCACTGGGTAGCTGTCATCTAACAGTTATAAATTATCTTTAAATTACTAAAAATTATATTGGTACAATTTTATCTATATAAATCTAGATTTCTATATACATTGAACATTTCTGAAATTTATGGAGCTATGCAAGATAATTTTATTTTGTAAAATGTAATTGGCTACAGTTTTGTAAATTTGAAGGTAAAAATGCCAGGTAGGCTTTATGTACAAACATGTATTCCTATCTAAACAATATAAAGAAAGAATGGGGTAATGAAATTAAAAATAGTAAAAATAAAATATTGTTTAGATATAGCATACATTTATTTTGGAGGTTAAATTAATAAGTTTTATTCATGTTAAATAAAAGGAAGACAAAAACTTGTAAAAATGTTATTAAATAGTTTAATTACCAATACTGAAATCCAATGACACTATGACATGCAAACATATCCTGGATCTTAGAACTTGAAAGTTCAAGGCTGATATAAGAAGAATCATTGAAAAGGAAACAGAATAGAAATCATACAGATCAAATATAAATCATTAGGTTACTGGTTTATTCCTAAAAGATATATAATAAACAGTTTGTGGTTTTTTAGGTTACTTGTACAGTATTTTTAAATAGTAGGAACTCTATATAACTATATACAAATGCATCTATATAATTAAAAAAGGTTTAATCATTTAAACGTTTTCACAAATATATACAATATTATGAAAAAAATAAAAGTAATGTTAAAGAAGGATAAGTACGCTTATAGAGTTGTCGAAAGAAACGTAAAATAAGAGAATAATATTCATATAAAGTCCACTGCCCGAAATCAGGCAGGTGGTAAAAAATCCAGTGTTACACATGAGTGAGAGACATGTCATGGACAGGACATAGACTGACAGCTGGATGTTCGAACTAGGCAACACCGTTCACTCAGGGTTGGAAGCTAGTGCTCAGGGGTAAGCAACTTTCGACCATATTTCAAGAGGCTGGTTCCGTATGAGGTAACAGCGCTAAGAAAGCCACCTGCCTAATTTTGTGTAGTGGACTTTAATAAATTTAAAAAAACTTACATTTAATGTATTTTGATCAACTGCATAAACGGAGTGAAAACAAAAGTAAAATAAAATGTAATAAACAACTTTATAACAAATTTTAAAAAAATGTAACATCCAAAAAATTATGAGCTATAATAAATAAAATACCACGATACAAAAATGTTTATTAGAGAGATAAAATTTGAAAATAACAATTACATAAATACAATTAAATCTAAACATGACAAATTTACTTAAATATTAAATCTGTTTATTTGAATTTGATCTTACTATAATATGAAAAACAAAAGAGAAATATCTAAGAAAACCATAGAAAAAAAAACAAAAATGTTATACTATTATTTATTTAAAGAACGTTCTTATAATATTCAAAAGCCATTTATTATAATGACACTTTAAAAATAGAAAACAATTAGAAATTAAAATAATTGATAATTTATGTTGAAAACCTGCAGCACAAATAAATTTGTTTATGTTCTAACTATGTATGACGAGTAAAAGATAATTAATTAATAATAATACTCATTTAAATATAATGTTTTGCTTGAATCAAATAGCTAATATGTCTCTATAACGCAGGTAGTTAGCAAAATAACACAATACCTTCTACAAAGTTTCAAAATAATATAAATAAAATAAATATAAACCTAATTACATTTTAAAGGCTGCCCATGTGCATAAAATTACTATTACATTTAGTAAATAAGAAGAAATGATGTATTTACTCTATCATTTGTTACAAAATTGTTTAAAATGTTATTATATAAAAATAGGTCATAAATTTATGTTTATGTATTGAAACTAACCATAAAAAAATTGTATGAATCAGATAGCTTTGTCTAATAAACTCTACTTCTGTTCAAACAAACTTGACTTGTTAATTTGCTCATATATGGGTGAAGACATACATAAATTTTATTTTAAAACTAAATTGCATAGCTCCAACTTTCTCAGTAAATTAAACAAATTGAAATTTACAGAATTAACCTTCTATAAAGAAGTCCTTTTTCAAAACGTAACTATGTTTAGTAAGGAAACCGAACTTCCCCACCATAAGAAAGATTATGTCTGGGTGAATAATGATGTGACCTTGGACGACCTTGGTTTGATGCTGGATGCCCTCTCCATGGCCTAGAATCTTCTTCACTCATGTACCCTCCATTGTGGTAAGTAGTTGGTGAATGATTTGGTTGTGTATTTGGTACAGAAGACTTCCTCCATCCTTCGTAATACCTTCTGCGTCGGCGCTCATCATCTTCTGCTTCTTGTTTCTTTCGTTGTGACTTAGACGAACTGGATTCACTTGAATCCTCTCCTGACGTTCCTAGGCCCTGGTCTTTGTCTCCTTCCACTATGAATTTCCCCCGGGTGTCTCCATCGTATGTTGACATAACAATACGCGGCGCTTCTACCAAACCGTGCAATGGAACACCAAAATGTTTTCCATTTGGATTAAACTGCGTCGGATGCAACGACGGATGTGGAATACAGTATGGATGTGGAAAAGTTTTCTCAACTTCCGAGTTTTTACTTCTTGGTGAACAAGAACCAGGACCAAACAGAGAAAGTAATACAGGTAACAAAAACATTCCGTGAAGTGCTCCAAAGAAAATAACCAGGAATATCATTTTAAAGAAAACTAAAAATATATAGCTGTCGGCTAAAATCAAAGCAATGACACCCAGTATTGTACTAACTGCTCCTTGGAATATGGGTAAACCTAACGAGTACAGACTCTCGCTTACTCTTTCTTCAATATTCTCCCTTTTGGATGACATGTAGGCATAGCAGATGTGAGCAGTGAAATCAACAGAGAAGCCAATACACATGATTAGGTTGATCATTGATATGGAGTCTAGGTTTACGTCCCACAGTGCCATGTAGCCTATGACACCGGTTTCAATTGAGACAATACAGAAAGCAACCCAGAGCGAGCAGAGAATGTTTGGAATGAATATGAAGGAAATGATCATCATAATGACTGCACCAATCACCATGCTTTGGATGGATGTAGGCCGAACAAGTTCAAACTGTAACCAAAATATTAATTTCTTAATTCTGTAATAAAATAAAATTTAGCAATACTGTAATCTATAATAGGTTATGCATAACTAAGTGAATACTGAAGAGCCTGGGTCTTTTGCGTTATACGATCTGCACTACATTCCACGCAAAAAACACTATATTTCAATAAAACATACACACAACATAACTTAACCTAGCGAACATAACAAATGAATTCCTTAAACTGTTGGTGGCCAAAAGCCAACAATGTCTTTTATTCTTTGTTCGAATGCATCGATCTTTTTATATCGTTGCCGCCAAAGAAATTCACATAAATAGGAATCAAGCAAGTCTTTCCTGGTTCCGCACTCTTTCCGGTTCCGCCTTTTTGCTGACGCCCATAAAGACTCGATTTGTTGAGTGTGAGCTCCTGTATACGGGTCAACAAAATTTTCGGAGTGATTCACCGTCAAATGTTCAAACTGCATCCCAGGAATATTTTCAATACCGGCGTAAGAAGACCACATATCTGATATTATTGTAATACCCGGATCAATACACTCTGTGATAACTCTAAGTAGCATTGCCGAAGTTCTATTCTGAACAGCATATATGAAACATTGTTTAACCTTGTTGCAAATACCGCCGAACACCCATTGCTGTGGGTAAACTCTACCAACGTTGTTTTTCCTAATTTTACACTACCTCTGTTTTGAAAAACACGATTCATGAATTTGAACAGTTTTATTTACACCGCCAATTTTTCTAGGATTTTTAAGCAGAGAATCCGAGCACACTTGCCTCAAAAAATTCTTCCAATCACATATTGAGTGTTCACTCATGCCCAGTTTCATGACAATTTACTTCCCTCCAACCATGTGTCTTTCCTCAGACCAATTGCAACGCGGCATTTCTGGCATCGCCATCTGTCGTGTTTCTCACTCAAACTGAGCGCCATTTCATGTCCAGCATCGCAAAGGTGCGTATTGTGCAAAATACCGACCTTCTGTAAATATGCAACAGCTTTCTTCTTGGTACCAATTTCCCTTACTAGACGCAACAAAGACATATTCCACTGTTCTCAACCACTGTACAACAAGACACTGCGACTGTATAGGTAGACCGGGACCTGCACCAATACCAGATAAAACCGGATTTTGCGATAAGATAAGTAGCAATGATTACTGGTCGCCAGTGAAACACTCTAAATAAAACGTAGAAAACATTTAGAGAAATGAGGTCATATAACGCAAAAGACCCAAGAACCTACTGGCTGACGCGTTTCTAAGCAATCGGTTCTCTTACAAAGCTAACCCTCGACTCAAGCTAGCTTAAATGAAATGATTGTTTCAAAAGGCGTCAGTCAGTAAGCTCTTAAGTATTCACTTAGTTAAGTATTAATTAATTATAGTTTAATTAGTGAATTCAAGATGATTACAACAAGCAACTTAAATAGTTTAATATTTTCAAAAAAATAGATCTCTGAATTTATATCACTTCAGTTGTTTAAATACTTTCTATAATATTTTAAAAGCATCTTTTTTTTATGATGACTATAAAAAGTTAATTTCATGAAGTTGTAGAGCACAATATCTGAAACTCCTTAAGTCTTGTGTATAAGTAATAATTGAGCTAGCTTGTGAGTTGAGGTCGTAACTAAATAAATAACTGAACATAAAGTTACAAAATATACTTTATTATCATACAGAGATGGAGTTATAAATTTGTAGTAGTGTTACTAATGATGATGGCATAAGTAATTGAAACAACTATAATAATAAAGTATTTTATTTTGTGAGCTCGTGTGTTTAGAATATGTTTTTAATAAATTATCATTTAATAATCTATTTATACACAATATCAAGAGCACAGTGGTACAATATATTACAATGAAAATATTGGAAAGAACCCCAACACTACAAAAATAATAAAAAATAACAAATAAAACAAGTTACTTAAGATTAACTACTTATGTACAATTCGATGACCATGTCATCATAATCAGAGGGTTTTATAACAAAATTACTATCTAGCAAACAAGAAGTTACAAACTAGAATGATGAGTTTGCAATGATTTTATTTTCTGTTTTATATTTTCTGCATATATATATATATATATATATATATATATATATATATATATATATATATATATATATATATATATAAAGTAAATAAGTTTATGTTGTAACTATACAAAAGTTATATAATCTATTTATTTAATTTTTTGCTTGTGTAACATTTTCAAATTATATAGTATCATTAAATTGTGAAATAGTAAGTTTAGTCTTGAAGAATCAATTATAATTTATGGAATGAAAGAGTTAATTAAGTATGGCAAACAAATTTTATAGAATATAAACATATAAACTAATAAAAATTTTATAAAAACAATTACCTGATCAAAATAGACAAAGTAGGGGTGGAAAACACTGACATTAAGACTTGACTCGTCACAAATCCTCCTTAGTTCTTTCACCATATCCTTCTCCATGTTCCCGTCGCTTATGTTCACTGCCTGTATCATGAACCTCGAGGCGATGATTTGTTTCTTGTCATCACTGAATTTAACATCCAATGAAAATGGGTTAGGCTTGAATAACCAGAGCTAGAACAGAGAAATTTGATTCTGTTATGATAAGTATTTATTGCATAAATGAGTAAATACTTTTGACCTTACTTGGTGATGTGTTTTGAAACAATCATTTCATTGATGAAGCTGGCACACCAAAGAGTCAGCATTGAGTAACAGGTCAGCATTTTGTCAATGAAATGATTGTTTCAAATCACGTCAGCAAGTAATGTCAAAAGTATTGGATTCAGTTACACATTTATTATTTATAACTTAATAGTGAATTCAAGATGATTACAACAAGCAACTTTAATTCTATTCTGATTGTTTCTGTTAAGTTGATTAAAAATATAACCATTTGAGATATGATTTAAAATTAATTGAAAGTTAGCTGTAGCTTTCCGTGCCGATGTAGATTCGTGGCCCTCAGGGTAAGGAGGGTCTTTAACGGAGCCTCAAGGGCACCTGGCGCCATCCCTGAGTACTTAAGTCGCCTTACCGCCGTAAGCAGGGCTCTGCGGCAGCGGACATTTATTTCCCTAGCTGCTCGTGGGAACACACATGGCAGAGATAGAAAAAATAAATTTAACTGGTCAGGGCTTAGAACCTACCGACAAATCTGTTCCTATGGAGGTGGCTTTGGCCCCCGTAGAGACAGATGGAAATCCAGTTGCGAAGGCAACAGGAAGAATGAGTGGGGCACAAAGGAGGAAAATATTCTGGCTTTCCTACCATGAGGAAGCAAAGAAGGCGGAGGCGGAGGGCAGAGAACCACCGCCACCCCCTTTGAGGAAACACCGGTCCGGGCAGCGGAAGGGTTTGATGGAGGCTGGGGCTAGAACCCGCCCTGTCGTCCCGGAAGCCAGTGGATCAGGTAGGACCTCAGTACGACAAGAGAAAGAGAGGAAAAGGAAGGAAAAGGAAAGGAGTACTTCTAATCCTACTCCAGAGTCAGAGGTCAAGAGGTCTAGGCCTGCTGGGTCGGGAGGGCCGTCTTTCTCGTTGATCTCCGCCAACCTACCGAGGGTTCTTGTGACCTTTGGGGATAGTGTAGGCGTAAGGATGGAGATGGCGGCGTTCGACCATCTTAAGGGCACCGTCATGGACCGGATTCTGGACACTCCTAGTGGAGGTTTTGTTCCGCGGTTCAGAGACACTCACCTAAGGGATGGTTTATTTATGCATTTATTTGTGCTGAGGAGGAATCGGCAAAATGGCTGAGAGAAGTGGTACCGTCAGTTAAGCTCGAGGACGGGACTCAGGCAAGGCTAGTCTTGCCTGATGAACTGATCAAAAGGGTGAAAGTGACGGTGCTAGTACCACCACCAAAAAGGGAGGCCACTCAGCTGGTCAAGCTCATGGGGATGCAAAACCCAGAAATTGACACTTCGAAGTGGAAGATCCTACAGTGCATTGAGCGGGGACCTGCAAGCCTCCTCTGCCTAGGATTGGATGAGGCATCGGCCAGACTATTAAAGGCAAGAGATGGGAAAGCCTTCCTGGGGACTGCAGAGGTCACTTTTAAGGGGAACTCTAAGGACCCGGAAGAGAAGGGCGAGAGAGAGAATCAGGAGAAGGCGTAGGGGTCAGTTGGATATGGCTGACCCTCGGGCAATGATCCTGCAAATCAACTTGCACCACAGTAAAAGCGCCTCGGTGGTCCTAACCAGGTGCTTAAATGTGAGGCACACATTACCAGCGCTTGCGCTGGTGCAAGAACCATGGCTGGTCAGGAAACGTATAAGGGGTCTGACTGCAGCTGGGCGCACCTACGCAAGTGAGGAACATGAGGGGCACGGAGCATGTGTGATAGTCAGAGGACTAGAAGCCACGCTGATTCAAGAATTCTCAACTAAAGACCTTGCGGTGGTTAGAATTCGAGGCAAGAGCGAGGTAATTGGGAGCAGGGAGTTCATTGTGGCCTCCACTTACTGCGCCCACAATAGAGAATCGCCCCCTGCTGAATTACGTAAGTTAGTTCGGTACTGCAGGTAGAGGAATATAGGAATCTTAGTGGGCTGTGATGCCAATGCTCATAATGAGGTGTGAGGCAGCACAGACACAAATGAGCGAGGCGAGGAGCTCCTAGCCTTCTTGATTGAAGAAAACCTTGTGGTTTTAAACACAGGTGCCGAGCCAACATTTGTCACTTCAAACAGAATGGAGGTTCTAGATATCACCTTCTGTAATAGACAAATGGTAAGGTGGGTGCATGACTGGCAGGTTTCGGATGAGCCTTCCATGTCTGATCACCGGATCATCACTGCTACGATGAGGGGAGTTGTCCCCCATGTGGTGTGGCTTAGGAACCCGAGAAGGACAAACTGGGAAAGTTTTAAGTCCTCGGTGAGGAGGCGGATGTCTGACTTCCGTGGTAAATATGGTACATGAAACGAACTGGAAAATACTGAGGCCTACATCAGGACTGCAATTTCCACGTCGTTTGAGGAAAATTGCCCTCTCTCGCGGATAAACACTGGGAGTGGTAAGCTTAAGTAGAACAGCGAGTTAGAGGCAAGATGGAAAGAGACTAGAAGGCTCTTTAATAGGGTAAAGAAGAAGAAAACTGCGGAGACCTGGCAGGCATATAAAGACAGCCAGGGTCTCTATAAAAATCTTATTAAAGAGGTTAAACATGCTTCATGGGAAAAGTGGTGCTCAGACACAAGCACACTGAGTGACACTGCTAGACTGTTTAAAGTGTTAGCAGGTGGACCGAGGGGAGAGCTTAAGTTTGTCAAGAAGACTGATGGTAGCTTTACTGACACCCCGGAGGAAACACTGCGTCTGCTTATGAGGAACAGTTTTCCCGATATTAGACCGGTAAGGGACGGTGCTCAAAACCTCCGACATAAAGGGCGGACTGGAATATTGCTGGGCAGGTGATCCCAGCACAAAAGGTGAGAGAAGCGATTCTGTCTTTTGAGCCTTTTAAAGCGCCTGGGTTAGATAATATTACTCCAGCACTACTACAAAATTGCTTGGAGGAAATAATAGGGCCACTGACAGGATTACTCAGAGGCTGTGTTGCCTTGGGTTACACGCCCAGGCAGTGGCTCAAAGCGAAGGTTATCTTTATCCCCAAACCGGGGAGGAAAGGTTACACAGAGGTAAAGGACTTCAGACCTACCAGCCTCACATCTTTCTTGTTAAAGACATTGGAAAGGCTAGTGGACCACTATTTGAAGGAGGGACCTTTGAAGCAGTATCCGCTTCATCAGGACCAACACGCCTACCGAACTGGTAGGTCAGTGGAGACTGCGCTGTTGTCGGTCGTAGACTTTATTAAGGGTCAGATCAACAACAAGGGGATATGGATTGGGGCTTTTCTTGATGTGGAGGGGGCTTTTAATAGTATTTCTAGACTGGCCATCAAGAGAGCAGCTATGGATCATGGGATTTCTGATGGAATTATAAATTGGATTATGAGTTCCTTGGAAAACCGGATAAGTACTGCATCCTAGATGGGGTGCACGATAAATGGGATGGTCTCGGAGGGCTGCCCGCAGGGTGGAGTGTTATCCCCTTTGCTGTGGAGCCTTGTCGTGGACGGCCTACTAAGGACACTCAGTGGAATGGGTGTCAAGGTGGTAGGATATGCGGATGACATAGCTATCCTTGTTAGGGGACCGTTTGAAGAGGTCCTCAAAGACCTGCTTCAAGAGGCACTCAAGGTAACAGAAGCATGGTGCAGGGAGAATGCACTATGCATTCAAGGAGAGAAATCTGTGGCACTCATCTTCACTAGGCGATATAAAACTAAATCGCTGGAGATGATGGAAGTTGGTAATACCAAAATAAGCTACGTTGAGAGCGCTAAATATCTGGGAGTTATTCTGGATAGGAAGCTACTCTGGCGTGAGCACTTGGAGGATAAGTGCAAAAAAGCCATAGCTACGTTCTGGCAATGCAGAGGAGCAATAGGCACGAGATGGGGGTTGGGTCCACGTCAGATGAACTGGATTTATTCCACCATTGTGGTGCCGAGGTTGGTCTTGGCTTCTATCGTCTGGTGGGACAGGGCACAGAAAGAAACAAGTAAAAGAATGCTGGACCGCGCGCAGGGGCTCTTCCTTAGAGGCATAGCAGCTACAAGGAGAAGCACACCATGTGCGGACATGAGGGTTATGTTGGGTTTTCCATCCTTGAGTCTTCAAATTAGGATGGAGGCAATGAAAACTGCATACCGGCTAAGCTGTACCGGGCAGTGGAAGACAAGTAGCAAACTTCATAAACAGCTATTTGGGGATTCACTGAAGGAGCTCTGGATAGAACCTCAGGATAAGATACTGTCTCTTAAAAGGGAAAAAGGAAACTACAAAATCCATATTCCTGCAAGAGAGGCATGGGCGGAGTATAGACCCAGACATGGTGAAATCTGGTTCACCGATGGGTCCAAGATGAAGGAAGGAGTGGGAGCAGGGTTTAGTGGACCGAGACACCAAGACAGATTTTGTCATCGCCAGGAGGACTACAACTCTGTCTTCCAGGCGGAGGTGCTCGCAATTAAACTATGTGCTGAGGAAATAATAGGGTCTGGCAGAAGGGGCAAGACCATCTGGATTTTCTCGGGCAGTCAGGCAGCTCTGAAGGCTTTAGGTAAGGCTAGTACCAGCTCTAGGTTGGTGGCTGAGACTATGGCTTCTCTAGCAGAGCTGAGTAAGTATAATTCACTCAACCTAACCTGGATTCCAGGACATTCTGGCTGGATAGGGAATGAGAGAGCTGACGCCTTAGCAAAACAAGGGTGAATAACTCAAGGACCGTTGCTGAGGGCAGTGGGCATGCCGCCTCAGGAGGGGCGCAAGAGGATTACGGCACATATAGACAGGTTGTGCAGGGAAGAATGGAATGTAACCTTGGGGTGTAACAAATCCAAGGTACTGTGGGGTTACTCAGTAGATTTGTGGGGCAAAGAACTACTCTCCTTAAGTAGACATCAACTCAGAGCTACTGTAGAGCTGGTTACAGGCCATGGGAATCTGAGGGGGTTCCAATACAAAATTGGAAAATCTAGGTCCCCTGTGTGCAAGAGATGCGACGAGGACCAAGAGGAAAGCCCAATCCACGTAATCTGTGAGTGTCCTGCTTTGGGAGCTGCAAGGAGAAAGTGGTTTGGCTGGCAGGTATGTACACCAGAGGATATCAGAAGATCTAGCATCAGGTGGGTACTTGATTTCTGCAAAGAGGTAGGTATCCACTAAGCTAGTCCTGTGGTAGGGATGGGAAGAGAGTACAAAGGCTGCAGCTAAGTGCTCTACACCGATAAGGTCCCTCCGAGTTTTAGTAATAATAATAATAATAATAATAGCTGTAGCTTATAGCAAAAAAAAAACATTTAATTTTATTCCTAAATATTAGAATACTGGAGAGCTAGATAACTTTTCATTATATCCCAATAACAATGAACGACAGGAATAAATAACAGACTGAATGTAATGGGATTAAAGTTTTAAATTAGTTTAAAACTTGATTTACAACAGAACAATGTCACTATTTTTATGGACTTTTTGTAAAGAAGTTGAGAAAATTGTTCTGTAGGAAAAATTAAAAAACAATAATTTATTGCAAAAAAACCATTCAAGAATTTAACGTGCTTTATTTCTATAGTTTATCTCTTTTTTCTTGATACCACTAAATCAGTGCTCTACAAAAACAATAAAGTGTAACTAAAAATATTTGGAGATATGTTAGTATGTTACATTTGCTTATACAGTAGTATCATATACTTTTTTGATTATTGATAGCTGTTAGATTATTTCGTTTTGTAACAGAGTTGCAGTCTGAGTTGACAATGAGACAAATCTCCCAAAATGGCCGTCCTCAATAATCACAAAAGTAAGTTCAAATAAATTAATTATTTTCTAACTTGCAGTGGATGACACTCAATTTAAATACATTTTATACAAATAATAATTCATTAATCATTAATTAATTTTACTTACTATTTTCCCACTCAATATTGTTATTCTGTCATATGTGCATTCATATTACTGTTAATTGCAATTATTTGATAAAACGTAACTCAAAAAATATTCGTCTTTTTTGACCTGAACAGGTATTGACTTAATTTTGTTTGTTTATATTATTTGTTTTATTACATAATTTTCACCTTAATACACCTAATACAAAGACTTGCTAACTGTGTTTACTCAACATTTTATTTATAAAAATCTATCCAAAAGGGTTTAGATATAGTAACAAATTTCATATAAGAAGCTATATTACTCTGCTAACATTGTGCTTACTTCATTTAATGTTTTGATAAAATCAGGCTCTGTATCGATTGTTACGTTCAGGTAGTCCTGATTGCGCTTCACATAACTGACGAAAGAGCGAAGCCATGACTCAGTGTAAAGAGGAGATGAGATGTAAATAGAGCTTTCAAAGGTTCTTGTCAGGTTCTCAACTTGTGCCTGAACCATGGGGTCAGAGTAATTGAGTGGTCCACTTAAAATCACCTGAGAAAAACAATGTATTAGAAATAATGATTTATTTATAGTATTTGAGGAAATGCATTTGTGTTGCCAGAAATAATATTATATAATGTTTTAAAGGAGTTTATTTTTTCAATTAAATCTTGCTTCCTGATTTTAATAACAACGTAATACTGTCTATGTACTGTAAACATACCAATGAAAGATTTAACGGTAAAATAAAAACTTTGAACAGTATTTACTGCTATTTAAAATACTTAACTAAGTGAATATGCAATGGCTTACTTGCTGACGCGTTTTAAAACATTCGTTCCTTTTACGAAGTTAACCTTCTACTCTTGCAATAACATCAAACAACTGTATTTAATGCTTACCAAACTTAAAATTAAAATAGTATTTTAAAAACTTTTAAGGCACAGGACACTTTTGACAATATTGGTCATTCATCTTTTGTGCATACTTAAAGAGACTTAAAACTCTGGAGCTAGCTGCCAACTCCAGCCAGACTCAGTGTGTTTTAAAAAACTAACTTCAATTTTAGGTTTAAGAATATCTTTGTGTAAGAAGTTTTTTAAAAAGTTTTTACAAATGTCATAGACAACAAACTCGATGACATAATTGGAAGGAAAATTAATGTCATAAGTAATTATTGGACAACTGAGTAAAAAATTTTAACTTACTTGCTGACGTGTTTTGAAACAATCATTTCATTGACAAAGCCAACTACTCGGGTTGGCTTTGTCAGTGAAATGATTGTTTTGAAACGTGTCAGCAAGTAAGTTAAAAGTTTTCTCTCAGTTAAGTAAAAATTACTTATGTTTTCTTCAGTGAATTTGAGATGATTACAGTAATCAATGGAGCTTAATGTTTGAGTTTGGATTCATTCCAGTACATAAACACACAATCACAAGGATAGTATATTTAGTGAAATATATTAAAAGAGTTTTTTGTCAATTTTCAACTACAATGTGTTTTTAAAATGCTCCAGAGCCTTGTAACTTGTAATTAGTTAGTTACTGCTAGATTTTTTGTTTTTGAATGAAAACTAATCGTATGCTTAATCAGAAAAATGTTTGTTTCAAGTCTGATGTTTTCATTTGGTTAGTACAGTCGGAAGTTCACCACACCTCTAGGGCTTGGATGTAATAAATACAAATTTCAGGTGAAATGAAGTTATCCATAAATACAACATATGTTTTATAAGAGAACCATTATTGATTATTCTTGAATTTTGTGGTGCATTACATTCGGTGAATCTTAATTAATCCCTTTAACAATCGTTTATGACTATCCGAACTTTGAATTTTGTAAATTTGTGAAAACTTACTGAGACAGAACGTTTTCGAAAGCCATGTTACGATCTTCATCAGAGTCTTCTGCTTGGAGATGTCGGGTCAAGCGGTGACGGTTTTAAAGGCAGGTTTTCTATAGTATCAAAGAGTATGTGAGATTTGTATTGTGTTTGTTCGTTTAATATGTTTGTACTTTGTGTTTCTGTAAGTTTCATATTGTTCTAATGTGTTGAGTTCTGGTCCTTTTTTGTTGATGTGTAAAATTTCTAGGTTATGGTAAATGTCTGTGTGTACAAGCACCAGGTGTATACAAACTAAACTGCAACAAATTCTACATTGGACAAACAGGCCGCAGCTTTAAACAAAGAGTCGAGGAACACAAACACAACACCAACTCAGCATTTTACAATCACATAAAAGAAACAGGACACAAATATACAGACATTTACCATAACCTAGAAATCCATATAGTTATTGAAAACGTTCTGTCTCAGTAAGTTTTCACAAATTTACAAAATCTAAAGTTCGGATAGTCATGACCTATTGTTAAAGTGATTCATTATGATTAAACAAAAATTTATTATTTTCCATACCTATTATTTTGTAGTTTGCTTGTAATATGAGATAAGTATTTGCAATTTGGTTTTATTATTTATATATGTTGATTTCATCTTCACTTGTAAATATTTTATGACGTGCCTATAGTAGCGCCTATTTATATTTGTTGAGGGCAGCCATTTCAGGAGATGTGTCCGAGTTGACAATGGGACACATATCCCGAAACATCCGTCCTCAACAAATATAAGTAAGTGCTACTATAGGTAAGTCGTAAAATATTTACAAGTATTTTAGTTTTATTATTTACTATAGAATGTTACAGCAAAACTTTACCAGGTTGCTAATAAAGTAAAACCAAGGCATGTAGCAAAGTAAACTGTGATATCGCACTGTGACAAAGCAAAAAGTTATCTCTTTGGAAAACAACCATATATTTTTCCTTGTTCACACAAAAACTAGGTTCAAAGACGAATCAATGAGGTATTTCTCTTTATACACATTAGGCTCCACAAATCTAGACAAAATATTGAAATATTCGACCATACAAAGATCACTAGATCCTATAGATGTACAATGATCTTGTCTAACAATCAAAACTTTGGCAGTAAATGTTGAAAATTTTAATTTAAATATTGTGCATTAATCAATTATCAATAGCGCAAGAAAACAAACAGAAATATAACCACTGCAATGAAAACTGCTGCCTAGCTTTGTATAGAGGTTAAACTGTTGTTAGCACTTACTATGTCTGTTCGTAGAACAGGTTGTAATTATTCTACTTTGAGTAGACCGAAAGCAAGGACAAGGACAGTGGTGGAAAATTGATTGATAGGTCGTGTTATCATTCATGTTCATTGCAATGTTAAAGTGAACATTGACGCTAAAATCAATCAATTTGCCAAATCATAACAAAGAAGAATTAACTTAATTTTGCAGCACAATTTGCATTAAACTACTGAATATTAAACAGAAAATTTTGCAAAATAACTCAAATGTCACAAAATATAAAAAAATAATAATGTCATACATGTTATAACCCAATGTCCTCATTAGTAACGAGTGGTCTGTATATGATGAGGACAGTTTACCTGTCAAAATATCTTGATATTAACGTCATTTTATAAAAATATTCATACACCAAATTGAACAAAATCACATTTTACACAACAATAAATACTCAGATAACATAATTTACTGGTACAGATACGTCGACGACATCATAACATTATATAAAGGCAACACAGGCAGAGCACACATATTTCTAAAACACCTTAATTCTATTCACCCAAAACTAACATACACCATCGAAACAGAACAACAAAACTCTCTCAACTTCCTAGACCTTACAATTACACGAACAGACACACAAACACATAAATTCAACATAACCGAAAACCCACTAGTACCAATATGACCATTCACAGCTCCTCAAACCACCCACACCAACATAAACTAGCTGCTTACAACACCATGATATATTGCCTGCCTTAAACACCGTTAGACAGAGAAGAACACTACCAGAAGTTAAACACCATAAAACATATAGCACAAACTAACGGATACAACCCAACAATTATTGACAAATTATACAACCGCCTAAAAAATAAACCTAGTAACCCAAATACAAACACACAACAGGACAATCCCATAAAATACATATCAATACCATACAGATCATCTAAAACCCACAATCTAACCAACACACTACAAAAATACAACTACAAAATAGCTTACTCCACACACAACACTCAATAAACAATTTAAACCCAACAACAAAATGGACAACATTTACAACACCACTGGAGTTTACAAACTTACTTGCAGTTCATGCCCCAGTCTTTACATAAGCCAGACAGGGAGGTCCTTCTACACACATTACCAAGAACATATAAAAGCACAAACAAACAATAACTACCAATCAAACTTTGCTGATTATCTCAACTCCACAAAACATGATTACATAGACATAACATCTAACCTACAAATTCTTCATAAACAACACAGAAATAACCAACGCTACACAACCGAACAATACGAAATATATAGGCACTTCAAACTACATCCTACACACATACTCAATACACAATTACATTACAACTCACACACAATTTTTGACATCATAACTGCTAATACTACGTATCTCACCTAATATCCCACCCCCACTCTAACCTACGTAAACCTTGAAATCAGGTACAGTCTGATTTGACAATAGGACACATCTCCCGAAACGACCATCCTCAAGAAACAAAGTAAGTGCTACTATAGGCAAGTTTATAAATATTTAAAAGTGTTTAGTGATAACTAGTAGCTCACGTGAAGATGGAATCAACAAATAAAAATATTTTGTAAGATTAGAGTTATTTTGCATGTTTTTGCTGTTAATGCTATTACTACAATCCTAACTCAATAGTGTAAGTTTATATTATTTTAACAAATTTCAAAATTCTAAATAACAACTTCTATAAATAATATTCGAGCTGGCTTGTGAGTTGAGGTTTATAAACACAATAAATATACACAACTCACTTTTATAATAACTTTAATCTCAAACTCGTTCAACGGCATTATGTCGTCATCTTCAGTGATGCTATCACAAACAAAACTTTAATTACAAAAAAAAAATTGAACATGTTTTAAAATATTATAGGTTATGTTCAATTTTTGTAATTAAAGTTTTGTTTGTGATAGCATCACTGAAGATGATGACATAATGTCATTGAAACGCGTTTGAGATTAAAGTTTTTATAACTGTGACTTGTATATTCTTCTTGTGTTTACAACTTCTATGTTGCATGCTAGTGGGGCTTTCTCGAGGAAAGCTAATGCTAGCGTTTGGTTCACTGTGACAATTGCTCTTTTCGCACAAAATACACAGCTATCCAGAGGCAGGACGAGGACCAACCAGCTCACCCCCCCCCCCCCCGAATAAGGAGCAGCACTCCCTACTGCACTGTAAAAACGCCGGGAAAAAGTACTTTAGAGACGCCTGGGCTGCCCGGTGGGAGGCTGAAGCGACTGGACGACACCTGTTCCATTTGCAAAACAAACCTGCGTCGGCCGACAATTACAGAGACATCAAACGTCAAGTCGCGACATTTTGCGGCAAGAGCCAGGACAGGACATCTGGTCACGGAAGCTTATTTATACCGATTTAACCTTGCTGAAGCACCTTTGTGCGCTCTTTGTGATGAGGAGCAAGACGAAACCATCGAGCACATTCTTCGGGATTGCACTTACCCCATCCCGGCGAGGGACCACATGAGGGTTGAACTGGAGAAGTGGCAGGACTTCCTCCTGAACAGAAGGCTGTGGAGTTTGGCGTTCCGAATATATAGAGGACATCGGGCTATCGGCTACACCTAGAGCTGGACGCCTGGACTAAGAATAATAATAATAATAATAATAACTTCTATGTTTGTTAAATATTATAAATATGATTTATTATGTTTTCTTTAAGTAAGTAGATACCCTTACATGTTTTCTTTAACTAAGTAGATACCCTTACATATTTTCTTTAAGTAAGTAGATACCCTTACATGTTTTCTTTAAGTAAGTAGATACACTTACATGTTTTCTTTAAGTAAGTAGATACCCTTACATGTTTTCTTTAACTAAGTAGATACCCTTACATGTTTTCTTTAAGTAAGTAGATACCTTTAAATGTTTTCTTTAAGTAAGTAGATACCCTTACATATTTTCTTTAAGTAAGTAGATACCCTTACATGTTTTCTTTAAGTAAGTAGATACCCTTACATGTTTTCTTTAAGTAAGTAGATACCCTTACATATTTTCTTTAAGTAAGTAGATACCCTTACATGTTTGCTTTAAGTAAGTAGATACCCTTACATGTTTTCATTAAGTAAGTAGATACCCTTACATGTTTTCTTAGGATTATTTCCATCTTGCCCTCCACTCAAGAAAATCCTAGATTTGCCTAACAGTAAAGCGTTTTTTTGTATTTTTTACCATAGTTTGTCTATTATTGTGTGTATCCAAAACACTAAAATTAACACTACAGACAGGGAAAACAAATACATCACATTACCATACATAAACAAAATAGCCCGCAAATTTCAAAAAATAGGATACAAAATGGCATACAAAACTAATAACAATTTACAATACAAAATACAACACAACACCAACAACAAAGATAAACTGCAAGCACCAGGCATATACAAACTGAACTGCGACGAATGTAACAAATTCTACATTGGACAAACAGGTCGCAGCTTCAAACAAAGAGTCGAGGAACACAAACAGAATACCGACTCAACATTTTACAATCATATAAAAGAAACAGGACACAAATACGGACATTTACCATAACCTAGAAATCCTACACATCAACAAAAAAAGGACCCCATCTCAACACACTAGAACAATATGAAATTTACAGACACACAAAGTACAAACATATTAAATGAACAAACAATAAAAATCACACACACTCTTTGATACTATCGAAAACCTGCCTTTAAAACCGTCACCGCTTGACTCGACATCTCCAAGCAGAAGACACTGATGAAGATCGGCACACAGCGATCGAAAACGTTCTGTCTCAGTAAGTTTTAACAAATTTACTAAATATAAAGTTCGGATAGTCAAAAACTGTTGTTTAAGTGATTAATAAGATTCACCGAACGTAATAGACTACAAAATTCAAGGACTATAGTTATGTATATAGCCCATAATGCTATGCTATGCCTAACCTAACCTGATCTTCAAATTTAAAATCTATCATAAGTCAAGTTTAATATAATTAACATCTATCCTTTATAAAACAAGACAAATTACATCGTATCCTTAAACTAATTTCACATCAATAAAAACAGTTTCCACCAACACAACAAAATGTTTATCTGTGTATAACCTGCATCCTGTAGGGGAACTCCCTGAAGTAGAAATCCTCTCTATCGTAGAACTCGATGGAATACGAGTCAGCTCTGGACAGCTTCCTCCTCTGGAGACCCTCCTGGATGTTGGTGATGCCGTAGCAGGCTCCGCCCAGATAGGCTGCGAACAACAGGATAATCAAGGCTTTGATTGGCCACCGGTTCAAGTACCAAGCCAGAGAATCTCGGAAGAACACCATCATGCAGTTCTCAGGGTTGTCTTGAGGGTTGTCCGGGTCCTTAGGGTTGATGCCACCACTGCATAGTATTCGATAGAAGCAAGATCTCTTGCCTGAACAGTTATGGGCAAAAATATTTAATAAATGGCTTAAAAATCAAGTAAAGTTAAATAAATAATGTATGTTAATTAATGTTTAGACGAATAAATTGTTAAGTGTATTATCTATATATATAAAAATGAATGTTTGTATGTATGTATGTTTGTGTTTATGTATGTAAGAATCTTATACATTACTAAACCACTGATCCATTCGCCTTGAAACTTTGGGATTGCTGAGTACTTTCCTGGAAAGGTTTCTGGTGGCATACAATTTTTTCTAACTTGTAATTTTTAAGCATGTTTATATCTTTATTCGA
>JBAIZL010000008.1:65725871-65745871 GCA_036971475.1 Prosapia bicincta
GGGTAAAATGGGTTGAATTGCAAATTATCGCTAACCTTTGCGTCTCTTTTTATACAGTTAGGAATTATAGGAAGAAGAGAAAGCTACAACAAACGTTCAGGCTATGCTGCGGGTCCAGAGAGCACTAGAGGGGCAGAGTATTCTCTTAACATATCGCCGTGAAGCAAGGTCCGCCATCTTGGTGAGGTATCTGCTCCGGAAAACAAGACCTGGCTACCGCCTAAGTTTAATAGTTAGGGCTTCCCTCCAACAGTGTTTTAAACCTGTTACCATTGTAAGAAAATAATAAAATTTGGTTTCATAGTAATATATAATACAGGGATTACGATGGTTAGAAGATTTTAATTTTATATAATAGTTCTCTTATCTTAAAACGACATTAAATTAAAACCTCTCTAAATAAAATTACGGCTTGACATGAAAAGTCAGTCAGTGAAGTTTTTTTAAAAATGTTTTGGTCAGGTAAATGATGTCAGCGGGAAAGTTGGCGGTATTATTATCAATTTTATTTATTTAAAAAAGAAACATTTCGCTACGGCCACCGGTTTAGTTGTGGCGTTGGCGTATTTTAGCTATTGTCTGAAAGCTATACTTACTAAAGCAACGAGTAATCATACAGTGTGCAGGGGGCTTAATCATGTAAAGTTATTCATAAAGAACTCTTCGTAAGAGCCGGTTGGTTGTGTTGGTTTTCATTAGAACGTTAAATATATAATTAAATGTTTACTACAACTAAAACGTTTTTATCCTCTACCTGAGATAAACTGCACTTAAAATACACTTGACAAATCGCCCCTTCCCCTGTAACAAAGTACCCCACTTACGGGCTACTTTTGTCACATTTTCAAGGCTCTAGAAAAAGTAAAATGATATGCGAGGTCTGTTCAAAAAGTATCGGAACTTTTGTGTATTTTCAAAAAATATCCATTTAACACCCCATTATCTAATTATACCCTTGTGCCAAAGCTTTTTCCAATAATCGAAGAACTTCAAAAAGCCTTTTATTGTGATCTGGTCCAGCCTCTCCTTCGATGCAGCCTTTATCTCGTCAATCGTAGAATAGCGTCGTTTTATCATGGCCCACTTCAGTTACGGGAACAAGCAAAACTCTTAGGGGACCACATCTGGGGAATACGGTGACTGCGGGATCAGTAGTGTGTTGTTTTTGGTCAAAAATTCGGGCACAAATAACGATGTGTGAGCAGTGGCGTTGTAATGGTGCAAAAGTCTCCTTGCAACATAATAACTGATTGAAAAGTAAATTATAGTGTGTCTTAAAGTTCAAAGTTTACGGCTTTACAAATGGTTTTAATTTATACATCAACATACAGGGGTAAAAATATAAAATGTGAATATTGTGACATAGTACCTCGCGCCCTTTACTTATAGATGGATACTTGTAGTTATAAAGCAACCAGCCGGTATGAGTGATAACGCCAGGATCCAGGTAGGGACATAAACACCCTAGTAGAGGATGTAGGGATCATGATATCAGCTGTGCTCGGTGAAGTACCTGACAGAATCACAAAGAGGTTTCTTACCTGTTACACCCCTTGTGAGAAGAAGGGTAGATGTAAGTACTAGGTAGGTAGGAGCAAGGAACGGGCCCAGTGATCCCCCCTAGTAGAGGATGTAGGGATCATGATATCAGCTGTGCTCGGTGAAGTACCTGACAGAATCACAAAGAGGTTTCTTACCTGTTACACCCCTTGTGAGAAGAAGGGTAGATGTAAGTACTAGGTAGGTAGGAGCAAGGAACGGGCCCAGTGATCCCCCCTAGTAGAGGATGTAGGGATCATGATATCAGCTGTGCTCGGTGAAGTACCTGACAGAATCACAAAGAGGTTTCTTACCTGTTACACCCCTTGTGAGAAGAAGGGTAGATGTAAGTACTAGGTAGGTAGGAGCAAGGAACGGGCCCAGTGATCCCCCCTAGTAGAGGATGTAGGGATCATGATATCAGCTGTGCTCGGTGAAGTACCTGACAGAATCACAAAGAGGTTTCTTACCTGTTACACCCCTTGTGAGAAGAAGGGTAGATGTAAGTACTAGGTAGGTAGGAGCAAGGAACGGGCCCAGTGATCCCCCCTAGTAGAGGATGTAGGGATCATGATATCAGCTGTGCTCGGTGAAGTACCTGACAGAATCACAAAGAGGTTTCTTATCTGTTACACCCCTTGTGAGAAGAAGGGTAGATGTAAGTACTAGGTAGGTAGGAGCAAGTAACGGGCCCAGTGATCCCCCCTAGTAGAGGATGTAGGGATCATGATATCAGCTGTGCTCGGTGAAGTACCTGACAGAATCACAAAGAGGTTTCTTACCTGTTACACCCCTTGTGAGAAGAAGGGTAGATGTAAGTACTAGGTAGGTAGGAGCAAGGAACGGGCCCAGTGATCCCCCCTAGTAGAGGATGTAGGGATCATGATATCAGCTGTGCTCGGTGAAGTACCTGACAGAATCACAAAGAGGTTTCTTACCTGTTACACCCCTTGTGAGAAGAAGGGTAGATGTAAGTACTAGGTAGGTAGGAGCAAGGAACGGGCCCAGTGATCCCCCCTAGTAGAGGATGTAGGGATCATGATATCAGCTGTGCTCGGTGAAGTACCTGACAGAATCACAAAGAGGTTTCTTATCTGTTACACCCCTTGTGAGAAGAAGGGTAGATGTAAGTACTAGGTAGGTAGGAGCAAGGAACGGGCCCAGTGATCCCCCCTAGTAGAGGATGTAGGGATCATGATATCAGCTGTGCTCGGTGAAGTACCTGACAGAATCACAAAGAGGTTTCTTACCTGTTACACCCCTTGTGAGAAGAAGGGTAGATGTAAGTACTAGGTAGGTAGGAGCAAGTAACGGGCCCAGTGATCCCCCCTAGTAGAGGATGTAGGGATCATGATATCAGCTGTGCTCGGTGAAGTACCTGACAGAATCACAAAGAGGTTTCTTACCTGTTACACCCCTTGTGAGAAGAAGGGTAGATGTAAGTACTAGGTAGGTAGGAGCAAGTAACGGGCCCAGTGATCCCCCCTAGTAGAGGATGTAGGGATCATGATATCAGCTGTGCTCGGTGAAGTACCTGACAGAATCACAAAGAGGTTTCTTACCTGTTACACCCCTTGTGAGAAGAAGGGTAGATGTAAGTACTAGGTAGGTAGGAGCAAGTAACGGGCCCAGTGATCCCCCCTAGTAGAGGATGTAGGGATCATGATATCAGCTGTGCTCGGTACATTGTACAAATATGCACAACGGTCACACAAAATAAGACAGTCGGCTATAGGTTAGGTTAGGTTAAGTTAGGTTAGGTAGGTAGGTAGGTTAGGTTAGGTTAGGTTTCTCTCACACGCACACACAAACGTGCTCACTCTCTCTCTCACACAAACACACACACACACACTCCCACTCACACTCACACCCACACTCACACACACACTCACACAGAAGGGTAGATGTAAGTACTAGGTAGGTAGGAGCAAGTAACGGGCCCAGTGATCCCCCCTAGTAGAGGATGTAGGGATCATGATATCAGCTGTGCTCGGTGAAGTACCTGACAGAATCACAAAGAGGTTTCTTACCTGTTACACCCCTTGTGAGAAGAAGGGTAGATGTAAGTACTAGGTAGGTAGGAGCAAGGAACGGGCCCAGTGATCCCCCCTAGTAGAGGATGTAGGGATCATGATATCAGCTGTGCTCGGTGAAGTACCTGACAGAATCACAAAGAGGTTTCTTATCTGTTACACCCCTTGTGAGAAGAAGGGTAGATGTAAGTACTAGGTAGGTAGGAGCAAGTAACGGGCCCAGTGATCCCCCCTAGTAGAGGATGTAGGGATCATGATATCAGCTGTGCTCGGTGAAGTACCTGACAGAATCACAAAGAGGTTTCTTATCTGTTACACCCCTTGTGAGAAGAAGGGTAGATGTAAGTACTAGGTAGGTAGGAGCAAGAAACGGGCCCAGTGATCCCCCCTAGTAGAGGATGTAGGGATCATGATATCAGCTGTGCTCGGTGAAGTACCTGACAGAATCACAAAGAGGTTTCTTACCTGTTACACCCCTTGTGAGAAGAAGGGTAGATGTAAGTACTAGGTAGGTAGGAGCAAGGAACGGGCCCAGTGATCCCCCCTAGTAGAGGATGTAGGGATCATGATATCAGCTGTGCTCGGTGAAGTACCTGACAGAATCACAAAGATGTTTCTTACCTGTTACATCCCTTGTGAGAAGAAGGGTAGATGTAAGTACCAGGTAGGTAGGAGCAAGTAACGGGCCCAGTGATCCCCCCTAGTAGAGGATGTAGGGATCATGATATCAGCTGTGCTCGGTGAAGTACCTGACAGAATCACAAAGAGGTTTCTTATCTGTTACACCCCTTGTGAGAAGAAGGGTAGATGTAAGTACTAGGTAGGTAGGAGCAAGTAACGGGCCCAGTGATCCCCCCTAGTAGAGGATGTAGGGATCATGATATCAGCTGTGCTCGGTGAAGTACCTGACAGAATCACAAAGAGGTTTCTTACCTGTTACACCCCTTGTGAGAAGAAGGGTAGATGTAAGTACTAGGTAGGTAGGAGCAAGGAACGGGCCCAGTGATCCCCCCTAGTAGAGGATGTAGGGATCATGATATCAGCTGTGCTCGGTGAAGTACCTGACAGAATCACAAAGAGGTTTCTTATCTGTTACACCCCTTGTGAGAAGAAGGGTAGATGTAAGTACTAGGTAGGTAGGAGCAAGTAACGGGCCCAGTGATCCCCCCTAGTAGAGGATGTAGGGATCATGATATCAGCTGTGCTCGGTGAAGTACCTGACAGAATCACAAAGAGGTTTCTTACCTGTTACACCCCTTGTGAGAAGAAGGGTAGATGTAAGTACTAGGTAGGTAGGAGCAAGTAACGGGCCCAGTGATCCCCCCTAGTAGAGGATGTAGGGATCATGATATCAGCTGTGCTCGGTGAAGTACCTGACAGAATCACAAAGAGGTTTCTTATCTGTTACACCCCTTGTGAGAAGAAGGGTAGATGTAAGTACTAGGTAGGTAGGAGCAAGGAACGGGCCCAGTGATCCCCCCTAGTAGAGGATGTAGGGATCATGATATCAGCTGTGCTCGGTGAAGTACCTGACAGAATCACAAAGAGGTTTCTTATCTGTTACACCCCTTGTGAGAAGAAGGGTAGATGTAAGTACTAGGTAGGTAGGAGCAAGGAACGGGCCCAGTGATCCCCCCTAGTAGAGGATGTAGGGATCATGATATCAGCTGTGCTCGGTGAAGTACCTGACAGAATCACAAAGAGGTTTCTTATCTGTTACACCCCTTGTGAGAAGAAGGGTAGATGTAAGTACTAGGTAGGTAGGAGCAAGGAACGGGCCCAGTGATCCCCCCTAGTAGAGGATGTAGGGATCATGATATCAGCTGTGCTCGGTGAAGTACCTGACAGAATCACAAAGAGGTTTCTTACCTGTTACACCCCTTGTGAGAAGAAGGGTAGATGTAAGTACTAGGTAGGTAGGAGCAAGTAACGGGCCCAGTGATCCCCCCTAGTAGAGGATGTAGGGATCATGATATCAGCTGTGCTCGGTGAAGTACCTGACAGAATCACAAAGAGGTTTCTTATCTGTTACACCCCTTGTGAGAAGAAGGGTAGATGTAAGTACTAGGTAGGTAGGAGCAAGGAACGGGCCCAGTGATCCCCCCTAGTAGAGGATGTAGGGATCATGATATCAGCTGTGCTCGGTGAAGTACCTGACAGAATCACAAAGAGGTTTCTTATCTGTTACACCCCTTGTGAGAAGAAGGGTAGATGTAAGTACTAGGTAGGTAGGAGCAAGTAACGGGCCCAGTGATCCCCCCTAGTAGAGGATGTAGGGATCATGATATCAGCTGTGCTCGGTGAAGTACCTGACAGAATCACAAAGAGGTTTCTTATCTGTTACACCCCTTGTGAGAAGAAGGGTAGATGTAAGTACTAGGTAGGTAGGAGCAAGTAACGGGCCCAGTGATCCCCCCTAGTAGAGGATGTAGGGATCATGATATCAGCTGTGCTCGGTGAAGTACCTGACAGAATCACAAAGAGGTTTCTTATCTGTTACACCCCTTGTGAGAAGAAGGGTAGATGTAAGTACTAGGTAGGTAGGAGCAAGGAACGGGCCCAATGATCCCCCCTAGTAGAGGATGTAGGGATCATGATATCAGCTGTGCTCGGTGAAGTACCTGACAGAATCACAAAGAGGTTTCTTACCTGTTACACCCCTTGTGAGAAGAAGGGTAGATGTAAGTACTAGGTAGGTAGGAGCAAGTAACGGGCCCAGTGATCCCCCCTAGTAGAGGATGTAGGGATCATGATATCAGCTGTGCTCGGTGAAGTACCTGACAGAATCACAAAGAGGTTTCTTATCTGTTACACCCCTTGTGAGAAGAAGGGTAGATGTAAGTACTAGGTAGGTAGGAGCAAGGAACGGGCCCAGTGATCCCCCCTAGTAGAGGATGTAGGGATCATGATATCAGCTGTGCTCGGTGAAGTACCTGACAGAATCACAAAGAGGTTTCTTATCTGTTACACCCCTTGTGAGAAGAAGGGTAGATGTAAGTACTAGGTAGGTAGGAGCAAGTAACGGGCCCAGTGATCCCCCCTAGTAGAGGATGTAGGGATCATGATATCAGCTGTGCTCGGTGAAGTACCTGACAGAATCACAAAGAGGTTTCTTATCTGTTACACCCCTTGTGAGAAGAAGGGTAGATGTAAGTACTAGGTAGGTAGGAGCAAGGAACGGGCCCAGTGATCCCCCCTAGTAGAGGATGTAGGGATCATGATATCAGCTGTGCTCGGTGAAGTACCTGACAGAATCACAAAGAGGTTTCTTATCTGTTACACCCCTTGTGAGAAGAAGGGTAGATGTAAGTACTAGGTAGGTAGGAGCAAGTAACGGGCCCAGTGATCCCCCCTAGTAGAGGATGTAGGGATCATGATATCAGCTGTGCTCGGTGAAGTACCTGACAGAATCACAAAGAGGTTTCTTATCTGTTACACCCCTTGTGAGAAGAAGGGTAGATGTAAGTACTAGGTAGGTAGGAGCAAGGAACGGGCCCAGTGATCCCCCCTAGTAGAGGATGTAGGGATCATGATATCAGCTGTGCTCGGTGAAGTACCTGACAGAATCACAAAGAGGTTTCTTACCTGTTACACCCCTTGTGAGAAGAAGGGTAGATGTAAGTACTAGGTAGGTAGGAGCAAGTAACGGGCCCAGTGATCCCCCCTAGTAGAGGATGTAGGGATCATGATATCAGCTGTGCTCGGTGAAGTACCTGACAGAATCACAAAGAGGTTTCTTATCTGTTACACCCCTTGTGAGAAGAAGGGTAGATGTAAGTACTAGGTAGGTAGGAGCAAGGAACGGGCCCAGTGATCCCCCCTAGTAGAGGATGTAGGGATCATGATATCAGCTGTGCTCGGTGAAGTACCTGACAGAATCACAAAGAGGTTTCTTATCTGTTACACCCCTTGTGAGAAGAAGGGTAGATGTAAGTACTAGGTAGGTAGGAGCAAGTAACGGGCCCAGTGATCCCCCCTAGTAGAGGATGTAGGGATCATGATATCAGCTGTGCTCGGTGAAGTACCTGACAGAATCACAAAGAGGTTTCTTACCTGTTACACCCCTTGTGAGAAGAAGGGTAGATGTAAGTACTAGGTAGGTAGGAGCAAGGAACGGGCCCAGTGATCCCCCCTAGTAGAGGATGTAGGGATCATGATATCAGCTGTGCTCGGTGAAGTACCTGACAGAATCACAAAGAGGTTTCTTACCTGTTACACCCCTTGTGAGAAGAAGGGTAGATGTAAGTACTAGGTAGGTAGGAGCAAGTAACGGGCCCAGTGATCCCCCCTAGTAGAGGATGTAGGGATCATGATATCAGCTGTGCTCGGTGAAGTACCTGACAGAATCACAAAGAGGTTTCTTATCTGTTACACCCCTTGTGAGAAGAAGGGTAGATGTAAGTACTAGGTAGGTAGGAGCAAGGAACGGGCCCAGTGATCCCCCCTAGTAGAGGATGTAGGGATCATGATATCAGCTGTGCTCGGTGAAGTACCTGACAGAATCACAAAGAGGTTTCTTATCTGTTACACCCCTTGTGAGAAGAAGGGTAGATGTAAGTACTAGGTAGGTAGGAGCAAGGAACGGGCCCAGTGATCCCCCCTAGTAGAGGATGTAGGGATCATGATATCAGCTGTGCTCGGTGAAGTACCTGACAGAATCACAAAGAGGTTTCTTATCTGTTACACCCCTTGTGAGAAGAAGGGTAGATGTAAGTACTAGGTAGGTAGGAGCAAGGAACGGGCCCAGTGATCCCCCCTAGTAGAGGATGTAGGGATCATGATATCAGCTGTGCTCGGTGAAGTACCTGACAGAATCACAAAGAGGTTTCTTATCTGTTACACCCCTTGTGAGAAGAAGGGTAGATGTAAGTACTAGGTAGGTAGGAGCAAGGAACGGGCCCAGTGATCCCCCCTAGTAGAGGATGTAGGGATCATGATATCAGCTGTGCTCGGTGAAGTACCTGACAGAATCACAAAGAGGTTTCTTATCTGTTACACCCCTTGTGAGAAGAAGGGTAGATGTAAGTACTAGGTAGGTAGGAGCAAGGAACGGGCCCAGTGATCCCCCCTAGTAGAGGATGTAGGGATCATGATATCAGCTGTGCTCGGTGAAGTACCTGACAGAATCACAAAGAGGTTTCTTATCTGTTACACCCCTTGTGAGAAGAAGGGTAGATGTAAGTACTAGGTAGGTAGGAGCAAGTAACGGGCCCAGTGATCCCCCCTAGTAGAGGATGTAGGGATCATGATATCAGCTGTGCTCGGTGAAGTACCTGACAGAATCACAAAGAGGTTTCTTACCTGTTACACCCCTTGTGAGAAGAAGGGTAGATGTAAGTACTAGGTAGGTAGGAGCAAGGAACGGGCCCAGTGATCCCCCCTAGTAGAGGATGTAGGGATCATGATATCAGCTGTGCTCGGTGAAGTACCTGACAGAATCACAAAGAGGTTTCTTATCTGTTACACCCCTTGTGAGAAGAAGGGTAGATGTAAGTACTAGGTAGGTAGGAGCAAGTAACGGGCCCAGTGATCCCCCCTAGTAGAGGATGTAGGGATCATGATATCAGCTGTGCTCGGTGAAGTACCTGACAGAATCACAAAGAGGTTTCTTATCTGTTACACCCCTTGTGAGAAGAAGGGTAGATGTAAGTACTAGGTAGGTAGGAGCAAGTAACGGGCCCAGTGATCCCCCCTAGTAGAGGATGTAGGGATCATGATATCAGCTGTGCTCGGTGAAGTACCTGACAGAATCACAAAGAGGTTTCTTATCTGTTACACCCCTTGTGAGAAGAAGGGTAGATGTAAGTACTAGGTAGGTAGGAGCAAGTAACGGGCCCAGTGATCCCCCCTAGTAGAGGATGTAGGGATCATGATATCAGCTGTGCTCGGTGAAGTACCTGACAGAATCACAAAGAGGTTTCTTATCTGTTACACCCCTTGTGAGAAGAAGGGTAGATGTAAGTACTAGGTAGGTAGGAGCAAGTAACGGGCCCAGTGATCCCCCCTAGTAGAGGATGTAGGGATCATGATATCAGCTGTGCTCGGTGAAGTACCTGACAGAATCACAAAGAGGTTTCTTACCTGTTACACCCCTTGTGAGAAGAAGGGTAGATGTAAGTACTAGGTAGGTAGGAGCAAGGAACGGGCCCAGTGATCCCCCCTAGTAGAGGATGTAGGGATCATGATATCAGCTGTGCTCGGTGAAGTACCTGACAGAATCACAAAGAGGTTTCTTATCTGTTACACCCCTTGTGAGAAGAAGGGTAGATGTAAGTACTAGGTAGGTAGGAGCAAGGAACGGGCCCAGTGATCCCCCCTAGTAGAGGATGTAGGGATCATGATATCAGCTGTGCTCGGTGAAGTACCTGACAGAATCACAAAGAGGTTTCTTATCTGTTACACCCCTTGTGAGAAGAAGGGTAGATGTAAGTACTAGGTAGGTAGGAGCAAGTAACGGGCCCAGTGATCCCCCCTAGTAGAGGATGTAGGGATCATGATATCAGCTGTGCTCGGTGAAGTACCTGACAGAATCACAAAGAGGTTTCTTATCTGTTACACCCCTTGTGAGAAGAAGGGTAGATGTAAGTACCAGGTAGGTAGGAGCAAGTAACGGGCCCAGTGATCCCCCCTAGTAGAGGATGTAGGGATCATGATATCAGCTGTGCTCGGTGAAGTACCTGACAGAATCACAAAGAGGTTTCTTATCTGTTACACCCCTTGTGAGAAGAAGGGTAGATGTAAGTACTAGGTAGGTAGGAGCAAGGAACGGGCCCAGTGATCCCCCCTAGTAGAGGATGTAGGGATCATGATATCAGCTGTGCTCGGTGAAGTACCTGACAGAATCACAAAGAGGTTTCTTATCTGTTACACCCCTTGTGAGAAGAAGGGTAGATGTAAGTACTAGGTAGGTAGGAGCAAGTAACGGGCCCAGTGATCCCCCCTAGTAGAGGATGTAGGGATCATGATATCAGCTGTGCTCGGTGAAGTACCTGACAGAATCACAAAGAGGTTTCTTATCTGTTACACCCCTTGTGAGAAGAAGGGTAGATGTAAGTACTAGGTAGGTAGGAGCAAGGAACGGGCCCAGTGATCCCCCCTAGTAGAGGGTGTAGGGATCATGATATCAGCTGTGCTCGGTGAAGTACCTGACAGAATCACAAAGAGGTTTCTTATCTGTTACACCCCTTGTGAGAAGAAGGGTAGATGTAAGTACTAGGTAGGTAGGAGCAAGGAACGGGCCCAGTGATCCCCCCTAGTAGAGGATGTAGGGATCATGATATCAGCTGTGCTCGGTGAAGTACCTGACAGAATCACAAAGAGGTTTCTTACCTGTTACACCCCTTGTGAGAAGAAGGGTAGATGTAAGTACTAGGTAGGTAGGAGCAAGTAACGGGCCCAGTGATCCCCCCTAGTAGAGGATGTAGGGATCATGATATCAGCTGTGCTCGGTGAAGTACCTGACAGAATCACAAAGAGGTTTCTTATCTGTTACACCCCTTGTGAGAAGAAGGGTAGATGTAAGTACTAGGTAGGTAGGAGCAAGGAACGGGCCCAGTGATCCCCCCTAGTAGAGGATGTAGGGATCATGATATCAGCTGTGCTCGGTGAAGTACCTGACAGAATCACAAAGAGGTTTCTTACCTGTTACACCCCTTGTGAGAAGAAGGGTAGATGTAAGTACTAGGTAGGTAGGAGCAAGTAACGGGCCCAGTGATCCCCCCTAGTAGAGGATGTAGGGATCATGATATCAGCTGTGCTCGGTGAAGTACCTGACAGAATCACAAAGAGGTTTCTTATCTGTTACACCCCTTGTGAGAAGAAGGGTAGATGTAAGTACTAGGTAGGTAGGAGCAAGTAACGGGCCCAGTGATCCCCCCTAGTAGAGGATGTAGGGATCATGATATCAGCTGTGCTCGGTGAAGTACCTGACAGAATCACAAAGAGGTTTCTTATCTGTTACACCCCTTGTGAGAAGAAGGGTAGATGTAAGTACTAGGTAGGTAGGAGCAAGGAACGGGCCCAGTGATCCCCCCTAGTAGAGGATGTAGGGATCATGATATCAGCTGTGCTCGGTGAAGTACCTGACAGAATCACAAAGAGGTTTCTTATCTGTTACACCCCTTGTGAGAAGAAGGGTAGATGTAAGTACTAGGTAGGTAGGAGCAAGTAACGGGCCCAGTGATCCCCCCTAGTAGAGGATGTAGGGATCATGATATCAGCTGTGCTCGGTGAAGTACCTGACAGAATCACAAAGAGGTTTCTTATCTGTTACACCCCTTGTGAGAAGAAGGGTAGATGTAAGTACTAGGTAGGTAGGAGCAAGGAACGGGCCCAGTGATCCCCCCTAGTAGAGGATGTAGGGATCATGATATCAGCTGTGCTCGGTGAAGTACCTGACAGAATCACAAAGAGGTTTCTTACCTGTTACACCCCTTGTGAGAAGAAGGGTAGATGTAAGTACTAGGTAGGTAGGAGCAAGTAACGGGCCCAGTGATCCCCCCTAGTAGAGGATGTAGGGATCATGATATCAGCTGTGCTCGGTGAAGTACCTGACAGAATCACAAAGAGGTTTCTTATCTGTTACACCCCTTGTGAGAAGAAGGGTAGATGTAAGTACTAGGTAGGTAGGAGCAAGTAACGGGCCCAGTGATCCCCCCTAGTAGAGGATGTAGGGATCATGATATCAGCTGTGCTCGGTGAAGTACCTGACAGAATCACAAAGAGGTTTCTTATCTGTTACACCCCTTGTGAGAAGAAGGGTAGATGTAAGTACTAGGTAGGTAGGAGCAAGGAACGGGCCCAGTGATCCCCCCTAGTAGAGGATGTAGGGATCATGATATCAGCTGTGCTCGGTGAAGTACCTGACAGAATCACAAAGAGGTTTCTTATCTGTTACACCCCTTGTGAGAAGAAGGGTAGATGTAAGTACTAGGTAGGTAGGAGCAAGGAACGGGCCCAGTGATCCCCCCTAGTAGAGGATGTAGGGATCATGATATCAGCTGTGCTCGGTGAAGTACCTGACAGAATCACAAAGAGGTTTCTTATCTGTTACACCCCTTGTGAGAAGAAGGGTAGATGTAAGTACTAGGTAGGTAGGAGCAAGTAACGGGCCCAGTGATCCCCCCTAGTAGAGGATGTAGGGATCATGATATCAGCTGTGCTCGGTGAAGTACCTGACAGAATCACAAAGAGGTTTCTTACCTGTTACACCCCTTGTGAGAAGAAGGGTAGATGTAAGTACTAGGTAGGTAGGAGCAAGTAACGGGCCCAGTGATCCCCCCTAGTAGAGGATGTAGGGATCATGATATCAGCTGTGCTCGGTGAAGTACCTGACAGAATCACAAAGAGGTTTCTTATCTGTTACACCCCTTGTGAGAAGAAGGGTAGATGTAAGTACTAGGTAGGTAGGAGCAAGTAACGGGCCCAGTGATCCCCCCTAGTAGAGGATGTAGGGATCATGATATCAGCTGTGCTCGGTGAAGTACCTGACAGAATCACAAAGAGGTTTCTTATCTGTTACACCCCTTGTGAGAAGAAGGGTAGATGTAAGTACTAGGTAGGTAGGAGCAAGGAACGGGCCCAGTGATCCCCCCTAGTAGAGGATGTAGGGATCATGATATCAGCTGTGCTCGGTGAAGTACCTGACAGAATCACAAAGAGGTTTCTTATCTGTTACACCCCTTGTGAGAAGAAGGGTAGATGTAAGTACTAGGTAGGTAGGAGCAAGGAACGGGCCCAGTGATCCCCCCTAGTAGAGGATGTAGGGATCATGATATCAGCTGTGCTCGGTGAAGTACCTGACAGAATCACAAAGAGGTTTCTTACCTGTTACACCCCTTGTGAGAAGAAGGGTAGATGTAAGTACTAGGTAGGTAGGAGCAAGTAACGGGCCCAGTGATCCCCCCTAGTAGAGGATGTAGGGATCATGATATCAGCTGTGCTCGGTGAAGTACCTGACAGAATCACAAAGAGGTTTCTTATCTGTTACACCCCTTGTGAGAAGAAGGGTAGATGTAAGTACTAGGTAGGTAGGAGCAAGTAACGGGCCCAGTGATCCCCCCTAGTAGAGGATGTAGGGATCATGATATCAGCTGTGCTCGGTGAAGTACCTGACAGAATCACAAAGAGGTTTCTTACCTGTTACACCCCTTGTGAGAAGAAGGGTAGATGTAAGTACTAGGTAGGTAGGAGCAAGGAACGGGCCCAGTGATCCCCCCTAGTAGAGGATGTAGGGATCATGATATCAGCTGTGCTCGGTGAAGTACCTGACAGAATCACAAAGAGGTTTCTTATCTGTTACACCCCTTGTGAGAAGAAGGGTAGATGTAAGTACTAGGTAGGTAGGAGCAAGGAACGGGCCCAGTGATCCCCCCTAGTAGAGGATGTAGGGATCATGATATCAGCTGTGCTCGGTGAAGTACCTGACAGAATCACAAAGAGGTTTCTTACCTGTTACACCCCTTGTGAGAAGAAGGGTAGATGTAAGTACTAGGTAGGTAGGAGCAAGAAACGGGCCCAGTGATCCCCTAGTACCGGGTGTAGGGGAATAATGTAGCGTAATCAGGATCACTAACTTGACCCACAACAATTACTTGCAATTATCTACTGTTGATAGCTTCAAACAAGCGTGACTCCAAAGAGGCTGACGGAAGGGTGTTATGCCACCACTAAGACAAGAAGCGACCCTTTGAGTAATATAAATACACTCCAAACTATAATAAATAACGGTTCTGCGTCAACTACTTCTTTTATCAGTTCCCAGCCAATCTCTCAGAGGCAAATTTAATAACGACGGAACGTTATTTAAATTGATTGTTTTTTATTTATTTACTTTTTTGTTTATTTGTTTCCAAATCATTATGGCTTTCCATATTACACGCCTATATGAACTTATTTATTATATTTTACTTCAAATAACTTCAACATGCCTATACGTACTCTGGACAGTTTAAACCGTATGAAGTTCCATTATTGATTGTTTTACTACTTTTATATTCTTAAATAATTATTGGTTGAAATTACTTACAATTTTAATTAAAAAAAAAAATGTTCTTGTATGTTTCTTTAATATATATATTTCTAATTGACAATTTTAATGAATTTGCTAAAATATGAATCTATACTTTCTTTCTTTGCTGATATTTTGTGTTTTTGTCTGCCTCGTTTGGTCCTCTTGTTTCTATATACTTCGAACCTATTAGAACATGCATAGCTTTGTATTAATAGGTCTGTCTTCATCATTTTGGCAATGTTAAGCTAAATATTTCCCTTGCAAATACAAAACCGTCAATTTTTATTATTTACGCTAAATTACGAGTAAAGAAATACTGAATCTGGGAAAATAATTATTACAAAGTCACGGATTTGTCCAGTACCACCCCCCTAATATGTGTTCACTGAAGGGGAGACACTGGATGGAATACTTTGACGAAGCCCTCTAACGATCGCCCTTTGGAGTGCATTGAACCAAACAATCTTCTCGGCTACATTTCCGTTTCCTTTTGCCTTTGTCTACTTGAACCAGGGAAACGGACTGTAAGCTAGCGGCGGTTCATGGCTCTCTGTCAAGAAGGAGGGCCGGACAGTGAGCCAGCCGCAGTCACATTGTGGGGGAGGGGTTGCGAGAGACGAAGAGAAAGCTGCAATGAAGGAGGAGAGCAGTGACTAATAAATTTATGGTTTTTTTTATTTATTTACTTTTTTATTATTTGCTTCTAAAGCATTAGACTTTTCCAAATGATATGTCTAAATAAACTTGTTACATTTTAATTGAAATAACTGCAATATACTAATATTATAGACAGGTTTGAACTGTATGAAATTGCATTATTGATTCGTTTTTCTATTTTTATTTTAAAAAAATAATCATTCGTTTAAATTACTTACTTTAATTCTTTTAAACTAAATTCATTTACTTTTTGAAATATAGGCTATGTACATTTTCAATTGACCTTTTTAACGAATTTGCTAAACTATCAATGGGTATCTAACTTTTCCGTTGTTGACATTTTGTATTTTTATCTGCCTACATTTAAAGGTTAGAATCTTCGCACAAAGCTTGTGCATGAATTAGGCCCCCCCACACACACAATGACAGACCGTTGGAAGCAATTGCAAAGTAAAAGCTTTAAAGTAAAGCACAGTTACGTAAGACAATAACTCCTAACCTCTAATTATATTTACGGGTCGGTTTTTGTGGTCTAATAACAGAACCCGTCGTGTGGAACAACAGTACGTTAAGAAATATCAGTTCCGTTTATACGTTCCTTCGTTACGCTTGAGGTACAGCAGGAAGTTGTAAAGTGGATTTGTGCTGCTCTGTCAAAGAGACGCCATTGTCAACACAAATATGTACTGTTTGATGGATTCTTCACAAACAGCAAGGTTGTTTCATTCGTTTGGGGAGAGAGATTTATGTGTTGGAGATCCTCTCCTTAGTAGGCAATAATTTAAAGTGGGAAGTAGTCTTGAAGCTACAAGGAGAACTATCGGAGATTGCTGATCTCCTGTTCTAAAATCACAGGCAATAAGTTGCACTGGGAGCTAGTCTTGAAGCTACAAGGAGAACCATCGGATTTTGTAGATCTCCTGTTCTAAAGGCACAGGCAATACGTTAAACTGGGAGATAGTCTTGAATCTACAAGGAGAACTATCGCACATAGGTAGAGGGAGAGAGAGAGAGAGAAAGAGAGAGAGAGAGAGAGAGAGAGAGAGAGAGAGAGAGAGAGAGGCAGACAGACAGACACACACACACACACAAATGGACACAGACACCCACAGAAACACACAGAAACACATACAGAAACACACACACACATACACACACACACACACACACACACACACACACACACACACTCACACACATTATACACAACTCGGTCATCCATACACATACACATTTCCATAGAAGTTTAGAAGGCAAATTTTTATAAAACTTATTCTGACCTGACAAGGAGAGCGGTTTCACCTTCAGGCAGGTGATGGAATGCCGGTTGTCCTGCTCGGCGTATCCTGCAATGGCGACGCAGGCCGCGAAGAACGTCAAATGCCACACGAAGATAAAGCCCACTGCAAAGCCTGGAACACAAACAGACACTGTTTAATACAACTGGAGACAACAAAATCTACTCCAGGGGTTTCCAAAACTTTTGGGTCCACGCCCCCTCCTCTTGATATGAAAGCCTCCCCGCCCCCTTAACTTTACATACGCTATAAGTAAATGGTATAGGCATATGAAAATAAAATACTATATATTAAAAACAATTTATTAATATGTAGTTTCACAAAAAACATGATATAACATTTCAAGTTTTAATTTGCAAGGTAAATGCTAACTGACAAGAGAGAAATATGTTAGTGGGATGCTCCAGATTGAATTTATTACACTAGCATGCCTGATTGAAGTTGTATTGTAGTAAAGACGCAACCCATGTCGTTAGCAACGTCAAGAGTTTTCCTATAATATTAAACATATTTCATTTATCATATTACTTTCCAAATGGTCTCGCGTCCCCTGACTTCACCCCCCCCCTAGCATGACCTAGACTTTTCTCCTGAAAACGTTTATACTACTATATGTAAGTTAAACGTAGGAGCTATAAAATTGAAAAAATATGAATAGCAGAAAAAGTCTTCATGATTTTTTTAAAATCTGAAAAAGTAGTAAGTAAAAGTTGTAGTTGTACTGGCCGCTTATGACGTCACTCCGAGCACAAGCTAGCTGACCTAACCTTACACACACAAGCTCCTCATGGCTGGTAAGTACCCAGCCTTGCAGCAAGTGCGTGCAGGTATTCCTTCAATACATTTCTACATTGTTTATTAAAAAAGTTCCGGTAATTTGGTCTAAGGGGAGATCTAAGCGTGAAGAGGGGAGATCTAAGCGTGAAGAGATTGAGATCAAATTGTTTCATTATTGGTTCATAAACTTATATTTGCGTGTACACATTATAGAAACAAGTAAGATAAACAAACATGTTTAAAGTTACAAATATTATAAATGAAATAACAAAACCAATGCGTTAAAACAGCTGTTCTATCGCATAACCTACAACATAAAATCAGTTGTTTTATGGAATCATATGTTATCCCTTATTTAAAGTCAAATGGGACGAAATAACTATATTGCATACCTTGTCCCTTTTGAGAAAAGTTTTTCTCCCATATAAAACTAAAATTAATTAATTAAATTTTATTAATGAATTAATATTTTAAAAAAACTGTATTTACATCAAGTGTTATCCTCTACAAGTTTGTAAAAATATATTTGAACTTGAGTGGATTTATTTCAGAAAAGTTTTCTCCCATATAAAACTAAAATTAATTAATTAAATTTTATTAATGAATTAATATTTTAAAAAAACTGTATTTACATCAAGTGTCATCCTCTACAAGTTTGTAAAAATATATTTGAACTTGAGTGGATTTATTTCAGAAAAGTTTTCTCCCATATAAAACTAAAATTAATTAATTAAATTTTATTAATGAATTAATATTTTAAAAAAACTGTATTTACATCAAGTGTCATCCTCTACAAGTTTGTAAAAATATATTTGAACTTGAGTGGATTTATTTGAGAAAAGTTTTTCTCCCATATAAAACTAAAATTAATTAATTAAATTTTATTAATGAATTAATATTTTAAAAAAACTGTATTAACATCAAGTGTCATCCTCTACAAGTTTGTAAAAATATATTTGAACTTGAGTGGATTTATTTCAGAAAAGTTTTCTCCCATATAAAACTAAAATTAATTAATTAAATTTTATTAATGAATTAATATTTTAAAAAAACTGTATTTACATCAAGTGTCATCCTCTACAAGTTTGTAAAAATATATTTGAACTTGAGTGGATTTATTTCAGAAAAGTTTTCTCCCATATAAAACTAAAATTAATTAATTAAATTTTATTAATGAATTAATATTTTAAAAAAACTGTATTTACATCAAGTGTCATCCTCTACAAGTTTGTATAAATATATTTGAACTTGAGTGGATTTATTTCAGAAAAGTTTTCTCCCATATAAAACTAAAATTAATTAATTAAATTTTATTAACGAATTAATATTTTAAAAAAACTGTATTAACATCAAGTATCATAACCGTTTGAAGCAACTGTGGCGTAATGTTAATTTTTAAATAAATAAAACCTCTAAGCCACAAATAACATTTATTTAAACCTTATGTACATTTCGATTGCCCAGCAATCATCTTCAGAGGTATTTAAAAAATACAACTAACTCTGAGTTAGTTGTATTTTTTAAATACCTCTGAAGATGATTGCTGGGCAATCGAAATGTACATAAGGTTTAAATAAATGTTATTTGTGGTGTAGAGGTTTTATTTATTTAAAAATAATCAAGTATCATCCTCTACAAGTTTGTAAAAATATATTTGAACTTGAGTTGATGAATAAAAACGTATTTTATTAACGATTGAAAGTATGAACTATATATATATATATATATATATATATATATATATATATATATATATATATATATATATATATATATATATACACACAGTATAACCTTGGATAATCAGAAGCTGAAGGGATTAATGCAAACATTCGAATTACCCAAACATTCGAATTATGAAATAGGGAGAATGCATTTCAGTCAAAATAGTCCAGCTATTTTTTTTTTTTTTGTCAACATCGATAGTTTCGGTGGTTTTCAAATATCGTGTCACTGATATAAGTGGAACAATTTATTTTATTAAGCAATGAACATAGTTATAGTGGATTTACAAAACATAATTATTAGCAACTACGACATTGCGGGTGAAATTATATGCGCGCAGCGGACACTAGCGGGTACGAATTACTTTCTCGTGTCAATTGAGTTGTATTTAACTGCAAAAATATTCTCACCTATAAAGCACTAAGTATTATATTTTCTATACGGGTGCAATTTTTATTGGGTGTTCCACTATTATGATTCATTTCGTATGTTAATAAGAATACACTAATTATAAATATATTTACACTTCTGACCCGAGACCGAGTAAAATCTATAGGCCTACTGAGCTTCTCCCTGCAGTTGACAAAAAAACTCCTGACTTATTATGTTTAGACGCCTGACAGAAGACCAATGGGCCATAAATATCTATCTTTATGCTGTAAGTATCGAGAGTTGATAAATATCCCTTATAAAGAACAGACGTCTACTCTTGTACGTGACAAAAGAGAAGAGAAACTCCTTATCTAACAAAAAATTGACTCAGCAGAGTGACAACGGTAACTGCTTCTCCCGATACCACTTACCCACCAAATTCCGTGATCTTGAACTGAACGGAGAGAGTTCTTGGACCACTAGCGCGCCTGGACTAACTAATAGCTTCGAATTAAAGACGTTGAATTTCTAATTATCCATATTGTTTTTACATTGATAGCATACAAATTTCAACGGACCAACCAAAAA
>JBAIZL010000008.1:65748371-65755871 GCA_036971475.1 Prosapia bicincta
AAACAAATTGTCTATAAAGGTTAAGCTAATTATACAGCAGGGCCATGACAACACGCTGTCACCGCCACATTTAGTTCTACAGTACTACAATAGACAAAGTGGGTGTTTAAATTTTAAATTGCTCCCCAAATTATCGCCAGGAGTTTACTTATATAAACCCAAAGCAATATATATACTAACGCATACGGGCTGATATTATATAAAGCAAAGACAAAACTTACTCGAGTAAATGCAGAATATCCGGATGGACGGGAAGGGACTGAGCATCCCTATCCAGAGGCTGACCATGTCCGTGACGGATGTGATGGTGATGGAGACGGCGGCGTCGGACAGCATGTGCGCCATGCGCTCAGGCACGCTCATCGTGACCGGCGACCTCCTCCAGGCTGCCAACATCACGAACGTGTCGTCTATGCCGATGCCTGCAACACAGATGGCCTGATGAACTCATGTAAAAATAAATACAGTTTAGGAAGACATGGTTTTATTATGTTGGATGCAAGAATTGGGTAAAGTAACAACAAAATTTGAAATTTTAATTTTGAGTCGTAGAAAACTGAACAGGCTATATTAGAAACAAATATCTTTTTTAAATATGAAAATTCAAAGATATAAATTTTGTAACTTAGATATTATAGATTCGTAAAATATAAAATTGCACACACAAATTATACATGGATAAAGAAAGAATAAAAATTAGAACATCCACAACACCTCAAACCACCCTATCCAACACAAACACGCTGCCTTCAGATCCATGCTCCATAGACTTAAAGAAGTTCCAATGACCCCAGAAAACATAAACAAAGAACTAGACATCATTAAATATTTGGAATACACAAATGGATACCTAAAATGAACACCACAGACAGGGAAAACACATACATTATACTACCATACAACAACAAAACAACAAATAAAATAGCTCTCAAATTTCAAAAAACAGGATACAAAATAGCATACAAAACTAATAACAAGTTACAATACAAAATACAACACGACATCTACAACAAAGATAAACTACAAGCATCAGGCGTATACAAACTAAACTGCAACAAATTCTACGTTGGACAAACAGGTTGCAGCTTTAAACAAAGAGTCGAGGAACACAAACATAGCACCAACTCAGCATTTAAACAATCACACAAAAAAACAGGAGACAAATACACAGACATTTACCACAACCTAGAAATCCTACACATCAACAAAAAAGGACCACACCTCAACACACTAGAACAATATGAAATTTACAGACACACAAAAATACAAAGTACATACATATTAAACGAACAAACACAATACAAATCACACATACTCTTTGATAGTATCGAAAACCTGCCTTTAAAACTTCAGTAAATTTTCACAAATTTACAAAATTTAAAGTACGGATAGTCATATACTAATGTTAAGGTGATTAATTAAAATTAGAGTGATACGGGAAATCGTCTGCCTGGTGCTTGTTCAAGCAACTTTATGAAACATGCTGGTAGGTAAAATCAGTATTTTGTAGGTCGTGGCGACCACACCAAAATTAGAAAGTAGCTATGAATGTAAACAGATAGTTGAGTTTTTGCAGGTGTGTTGAAGAAAGGATTAGGCACGTGACAAAATAAAAAATAGTTAAATAGTACTCAATAGTGGGGACAAACAGCTGAAGCTTGGGTTTAGTCAGCCTGAAGTCAATAAAAAGTAATTAATAAATATTTTCTTCACTAAATTGAAGCGTTAAAATCTCTGCTTTATACGTTTTATAAGAGATATCGTATTTGTGATATAAAGATGACATCACGAAGAATCGACCACTGGAAAACGAGGCTTAGAGCCAATGAAAGGTCAGGTATAGGGTCTAATATAAATATATATCTAGCTAAACGCTGTTTAACTCGAATCGATCCTTCAAGGAAAATTAAAACAAACGAGAGCGATATAAGTTGAATTTGAAACAGATAATGTGGCATAAGAGAGGGAAGGGGAAGAGCAGAGAGTGTAAAGCTGCACTAAAACACTGTCAGCTGAAGCGACAGGGAACTCCTGCAGATGAGTGTTCCGCTGAAGTGAAGATTCGGTTGCATATGCACGCGCAACATTAAACATAAGCAAACATTCTTACCTCGTAAACATAAACTAGAAAAACAATAAACACAATAAATAAATACACAAAACTTTGAACCCCAAATATATTTATTTTAGTCTTATGTAAGTTTCACTTACAAAGTAATCATCCTCAGAGACTTGTGTTCTTCAGTATGTATTGTCATGCCTCTGAGGATGGTTACTTTATAACCGAAATGTACATAGCACTAGAATAAATATATTTGTGGTTAGAGGTTGTGTGTATTATTTATTAATATTAAACCAGAGCAAAGTATTCCAAGTCATTAGGGGAAGAAACAGAGGATTAAAAAGGAAGTGAAAAATTGTGAACATAGACTACATTGGATCAAGGACAAAGTGTTTGAAAATTACATTTGAGGATGTCAGCTTTACAAAAAATCATAGCATAAAGTAAATTATTTGAAAAAAACTATTTTAAACGTGAAAGCTAAATGAATATAGACTACTGAAAGCGAAATTGTTTTTTCCTCAAATTAAGATGTAATGTCTATAATAAAATTAAAAAAATCTCCCTTCAATTTTAATTAATAAATAAACTACAAGCTTTAAGTACGTCGTGAAGGCTGTCATGCAATTTATTCAATTCCTACTATTAGTTCACACTCTCCTTACAACAGACATTTCATTTATTCAATTCCTACTATTAGTTCACACTCTCCTTACAACAGACATTTCATTTATTCAATTCCTACTATTAGTTCACACTCTCCTTACAACAGTCATTTCATTTATTCAATTCCTACTATTAGTTCACACTCTCCTTACAACAGACATTTCATTTATTCAATTCCTACTATTAGTTCACACTCTCCTTACAACAGTCATTTCATTTATTCAATTCCTACTATTAGTTCACACTCTCCTTACAACCGTCATTTCATTTATTCAATTCCTACTATTAGTTCACACTCTCCTTACAACAGTCATTTCATTTATTCAATTCCTACTATTAGTTCACACTCTCCTTACAACAGTCATTTCATTTATTCAATTCCTACTATTAGTTCACACTCTCCTTACAACAGTCATTTCATTTATTCAATTCCTACTATTAGTTCACACTCTCCTTACAATAGTCATTTCATTTATTCAATTCCTACTATTAGGTCAGACTCTCCTTACAACAGTCATTTCATTTATTCAATTCCTACTATTAGTTCCCATTCTCCTTACAAACGTCATTTCATTTATTCAATTCCTACTATTAGTTCACACTCTCCTTACAACAGTCATTTCATTTATTCAATTCCTACTATTAGTTCACACTCTCCTTACAACAGTCATTTCATTTATTCAATTCCTACTATTAGTTCCCACTCTCCTTACAACAGTCATTTCATTTATTCAATTCCTACTATTAGTTCACACTCTCCTTACAATAGTCATTTCATTTATTCAATTCCTACTATTAGTTCACACTCTCCTTACAACCTTCATTTCATTTATTCAATTCCTACTATTAGTTCACACTCTCCTTACAACAGTCATTTCATTTATTCAATTCCTACTATTAGTTCACACTCTCCTTACAACAGTCATTTCATTTATTCAATTCCTACTATTAGTTCACACTCTCCTTACAATAGTCATTTCATTTATTCAATTCCTACTATTAGTTCACACTCTCCTTACAACCGTCATTTCATTTATTCAATTCCTACTATTAGTTCACACTCTCCATACAACAGTCATTTCATTTATTCAATTCCTACTATTAGTTCACACTCTCCTTACAACCGTCATTTCATTTATTCAATTCCTACTATTAGTTCACACTCTCCATACAACAGTCATTTCATTTATTCAATTCCTACTATTAGTTCACACTCTCCTTACAACAATCATTTCATTTATTCAATTCCTACTATTAGGTCAGACTCTCCTTACAAACGTCATTTCATTTATTCAATTCCTACTATTAGTTCACACTCTCCTTACAATAGTCATTTCATTTATTCAATTCCTACTATTAGTTCACACTCTCCTTACAACCGTCATTTCATTTATTCAATTCCTACTATTAGTTCACACTCTCCATACAACAGTCATTTCATTTATTCAATTCCTACTATTAGTTCACACTCTCCTTACAACCGTCATTTCATTTATTCAATTCCTACTATTAGTTCACACTCTCCTTACAACAGTCATTTCATTTATTCAACTCCTACTATTAGTTCACACTCTCCTTACAACAGTCATTTCATTTATTCAATTCCTACTATTAGGTCAGACTCTCCTTACAACAGTCATTTCATTTATTCAATTCCTACTATTAGTTCACACTCTCCTTACAACAGTCATTTTATTTATTCAATCATGTTCAAACACCTATTTCATTAAACTTGTAATAGATGATACTTCATATTAATACAGTATTTTTGAATAATAGTTCAATAATTGAATTTGATTTATTAATTTTAGTTTTATATGGGAGAAAATTTGTTCGCAAAACAGGTAAAATATGCAATAAAGTAATTTCGTCCCATTTGAGTTAAACAAAGTGATAACATAAGGTTCCATAAAACATCTGATTTTATGTTATAGGTTATGTGGTAGAACAGCTTTTATAGAGGATCCCTTATGCTAATTTATATATATTAATTGTAATTATTTAATAAAACGTAATAATAAAATATTTTTTGTTGACGCAATTACGAATTAACTTAAGAAAAATTGTTTATATTACTTGGTTTTTGATGTATTTCGATGACAAAAAATTACTTGTGGAATTAAAATGAATAAACTGTGTCAAGGTTAGATTTGACAAATTAATCGTACGGACCCAAAGTTGTGTCGAAACATTTTCCAAATCTAAGTAAGGAAACCAGTCCGTAGAGCGCGTTGTCCGCAGAACGTGCTTCACAGTTTCTCCTGCAACCGGTTTGCTCTCGTTTCATTACGTAATAGTGAGTCACTCACGTTAACCCAAGTTGGATGTATCTTACTAAGTTAAAGTAATTTGTGAGTTCTGATATGAAAGTAATACTTGATGTACTCTTATGTTTCCAACGCAGGCGGACAGAGGCGCCATTTGAGTGACGGTACAACGAGCTTGACAATGTTACATGATTAGAGTTGTGGTTTGTAGTATTGCACTTACACGAGCATTGGGCAAGCGAGCTTTCTCCATCTACACACGTCTGGCTGAAGTCTGTTACAGTTGGAAACATGCAATTAAAAAGGAAATTAATCTCAAGTTTCACAGTACAAGTGGCGTTAGCAAACCAGGATGGATTGTGAAATCGGTGTTTTTATATCTGAGTGGACATTCACTGAAGGAAACAATCCTCACCATCTGGATTAGAAATACTCCTTGAAGTAATTTTACCGTAGGTTTTTGTAGAATTAAGAAAAAAGTCAAATAAGTTTTGCGAATACTTTGTTAAGATCAAACGATAAGGTTACGCCGATCGTCACGCACAACAAACTCCATTAGGTGATGAATTCATCTCTGACAACCCTTCAGCCCTACCTCTCTTAAAACGTCTTCAAGTACTGTTGTTAACAATCGTCCCCCTTGCGAAAACCTGTTACACGAGCCTAGAGAAATACGCTATGTTGCGATTGACAGCGTCTGCTAGGACCTAAACGTTAAACGTATGAGAAATAGCCAAATATGTTTGTAAAATTAAGAAAAGGTCAAATAAGTTTGGTGAATTGTTACTGTGTTAAGTTTAAACGAGAAGGTTACGCCGATCGTCAAGCACAACAAAGTCCATGAGGGGATGAATCTAGCTCTGCCAACCCTTTAGCCCCTCCCCACGGGTCATACAATAATATATACAAATCAGCAATTAGATAAGTTACACACTAGAGTAATGCAGTATACGCAAAAATAAGCGTTACTGAAAGTTGTAAAATTTTATTTTATTTTATTTACATTGTTTCAAAAACAAGCACAAGAAATAAGTAATATAAAACTGAATTAAAACAGTTTTTAAAGTCAATTGCTAAAAATATTTTCCCTTTTTATACACTATATGGTGTTGGGCTATTATTTTTTTATGTTACTATTTATTCGTTTTTTCCTTTCTAATTAAGTAATAGAAATAAAGATTTTAAAAAAGATAAAGAGACAAGAAAAGGGAAAACGAGAACAGAAAATATTGATAGCAAAAATACAATGAAAATTGGAGGAAAATAGTTAAAAATCTAATTTAAAAAACTAAAAAAATAACTCACTGCACATAAGAAGAGGTGAGACTAAGTTGATCCCTATGAAGTCTATGCCGCAATAGATGGCCAACCCAAAGCCGGAGATGGTGCCCATAGCAGCGGATATATTGCCCAATAATCCAAGGAACGGCTTCGATCTCACCCAGTCCATCATCATACACGTGATTGTAGAGAATATCGCCATAATGATGAAGGTAGATCCAAAATAGGGCACCACACTCTGCGTGTTTTTCTCCAGTTCGATGTCTAACGTCCTGGAGGCGAACCTGGCCGTGGAGATGTACTGGAAGAGTCCGCTATCTTCTGCTTCCCCTACGGCGTCCAGGAATGCTTCTTCCCACTTCGCCCCTCTGTAACAATAAATTGAAGAGTAAGGTGTGTTTGATTGGGAGATGATTACAACTAATATAACTATTTCCATGTCAAAATTATTTTGTTTGAGGCGGAGTTTCAGAAAAATAAAGGCACGGCCCTTAGGGAGGTCGCAAGTAAGCATCGGAGGGCCGTAAGAAATTCCAAAACTCATCCAAACCTGATATAGTTTTATTAAGTCTCATTGCTTTGTACTTTCTTCCAGGTCTTTTATTCTGAGAATAATTGAAATCATTTTATAAATAAATTTTTGTATTTTATATATTTTCATAAATTAGTTAATAAAATTTAAATATTAATATTTACTACATGTATTCAATTTGAATCTGAAATTTGTATTGACATGATCATATATATGAAAATAGTAAGGCAGTTTAATCTGTCTTATTTGGACAAAATTATTTATTATAAATGATTTTAAAATTCCGTTCAAAATATATACTGTACTTTAAATGTCTTCAAATTTCGTTTCAAAATATATTTTTCAAGACACAGTATGTACTTGAATAGTCTTCCAAGTACTTCTTAAAGTATATACTTCAAATACCCATAGCTTCTCTTCCTGGAAGCTTTTGTCATCATCTTGTTTCTATAACCAAAATATATACTTAATTATCTCTTTAAAGTATATACTTTTAAAGAAAAAGTAGGGCCGATGTACTTTAAATGTCCTTTTACAGTATATATTTTAAATAAAATTAAAGGTCCTTTTGAAGTATATACTTTTAAGAATATAGTATACTTTAAATGTCCATAAACCTCCTTTTAAAGTAAATTTATTTTTAAGACAAAAGTATATACTTTAAAAGTCCTTTAAAAGTATATATATTTTAA
>JBAIZL010000008.1:65760871-65783371 GCA_036971475.1 Prosapia bicincta
TTCTGTTGGGGGGTGTGGTCTTCCTAGTAGCGGTAGTGAAGGGTTGAACAGTACAGATGAGCTTTCTGTTGGGGAGTGTGGTCTTCCTAGTAGCGGTAGTGAAGGGTTGAACAGTACAGATGAGCTTTCTGTTGGGGGGTGTGGTCTTCCTAGTAGCGGTAGTGAAGGGTTGAACAGTACAGATGAGCTTTCTGTTGAGGAGTGTGGTCTTCCTAGTAGCGGTAGTGAAGGGTTGAACAGTACAGATGAGCTTTCTATTGGGGGGTGTGGTCTTCCTAGTAGCGGTAGTGAACGGTTGAACAGTACAGATGAGCTTTCTGTTGGGGGGGTGTGGTCTTCCTAGTAGCGGTAGTGAAGGGTTGAACAGTACAGATGAGCTTTCTGTTGGGGGGTGTGGTCTTCCTAGTAGCGGTAGTGAAGGGTTGAACAGTACAGATGAGCTTTCTGTTGGGGGTGTGGTCTTCCTAGTAGCGGTAGTGAAGGGTTGAACAGTACAGATGAGCTTTCTGTTGGGGGGTGTGGTCTTCCTAGTAGCGGTAGTGAAGGGTTGAACAGTACAGATGAGCTTTCTGTTGGGGGGTGTGGTCTTCCTAGTAGCGGTAGTGAACGGTTGAACAGTACAGATGAGCTTTCTGTTGGGGGGTGTGGTCTTCCTAGTAGCGGTAGTGAAGGGTTGAACAGTACAGATGAGCTTTCTGTTGGGGGGTGTGGTCTTCCTAGTAGCGGTAGTGAAGGGTTGAACAGTACAGATGAGCTTTCTGTTGGGGAGTGTGGTCTTCCTTGTAGACAAGGTACAACTATAAAGTGATATAAACCAAAATCCAGGTAACCGTGCCCCTTCTTTCTACGTCGTATCCATGAGGGCGCTGTGAGATAAGCATTTACCTGTACTATCAGCTGGAGTTTAATTGGTCTTCGAAGCTGCAGAAGAGGAAGAGCATATTAGCAGCGGTAATGATGAACAGACTAGTACAGTCGAGCTTTCTGTTGAGGGTGTGGTTTTCCTTCCCCATGACGTATCGTCGATGGATCGATCTACTACAAGCCGTCCTGCGCTTAAAGCCTCGAAGTCACAGAACTAATGTCGTAGACATGGTATAACAATAAAGTGATATAGGCGAAAATCCAGATAATCGTGTCCTTCTTGCCTTCTAATTCAGCAGCACCAACGGAACGTCGTATCCAAGAGGATCTTGTGAACAAGACCTTCTCTTATACCATCAGCTGAGGCTTTGTCATCGGAACTCCAGAAGATGGAGAGTTTCTTAGTAACGACCTGTTTTCCTTTCCCTTAGCTCATCGGACCTTTCGTTCTCTGCTCTGTAACCTTAGCTGCCCACATTGGCACAAAGTTTGTTCTTAGTCTATGACAGTATTTCATGACAGGTTTTATTGGGAGTTTGAATTTCGACACGAAATATGTTTATCTATATGCATTGATCGCATATCTTTATGCTCATTCAATCACATAAAATGTGAAAAAGTAGGAAAATTCGAAGAAGTACGATAAAAATCGGGATAAAAACGGCTACAATAATATTAAATGCGTCTACAGTGCGACGGTCGTGTGTAATGAATAGCTGCAGTGAATAGACGTGGGTCATAGATCTGAACTTACAAAAAAGGAGGAAGAAAGACAGACCTAAATTAACGATGATGAGGCCGTTAAGAGTGGAAAGGGAACGAGAAAGATAGAGGTGTATAAAAAACTGTACACGCGCGCGCGCGCGCGCACACACACACACACACACACACACACACACACACACACACAAACTATAGACGTTTCACAGAAAACGTAAGATCTCAAATTGCCATGAAAAAATCTATTAGTAGAAATAGTTGTACTTTTCATGATTAACAAAGTGTTCTCTTAAATAAGCAAGAGAGATCAATGCTTAACAAAGCAAATAGGACAGTGCGTCATGGGAATGCTTTTCGTTTATTTTAAGCGACAATTTGCACAACTGCGTCATACAGTTTTGTCAGTGACTTGAAGCCCGACCTGATTGAATGACGGCACTAATCGCTATTGTATTAGTAACAAGCAGTTCTTTGAACTCTTCGTCCCTGTTTCAAGATATTATGCCTTGGCTGCTTGTATTTGCCTTCATACCTGACCAACTGTTCACTTTAGGCTCCGGAATAGAGATGGCTCCGACGGTTCCGATACAGAGATCAACAATAACTACAAAATTATCTTTCGTTAACGTTCGGAATTTGTATCAGTTTTATCCACTTCACAGTATTATGTAAAAAAATACATTTTTATTTTAAAAAATTTGAATAAAAAATTTTTTTTAATAGAAAGTGAGTAGTACCCTTCCTTGGTAATAAATATTAGAAACTGAAATAGGGCGTTGCAAATACACAGATTGCAAACAAGATGTAAAATCTACTTCATTATAAGAGTGTAATGTAGCTCTATCATTATAGCCAAATGCCAAGAAATGCCTGGCTACACAGCATTTACGAGATCCTTAGAAATACTGCTTCATCTATTAGACTTCCATTCCTTATCAACCACTTAACTCTTGGCAAGATAAACAGTTACGACCCTTATCTATTAAACGTCCATTCCTTATCAACCACTGTAATCTCTGCAAGGTGAACAGTTATTATCCCTTATCTATTAGACGTCTATTCCTTACCAATCACTCAACTCTCTCCAAGGTAAACGGTTATTATCCCTTATCTATTATACTTCCATTCCTTACCAATCATTTAACTTTCTGCAAGCTAAACAGTTACGACCCCTTATCCATTAGGCGTCCTTTCTTTATCAATCACTTAACTCTCTTTAAGGTAAACAGTTACGATCCCTTATCTATTACTAACCACTTTCTGTCACTCTCTTGAAGGTAAACAATTATACCCTCTTATTACAACAACACGTAAAATCACTAAAACACACTTGATTAGTTTATGCAGCACTATAACAGCTAATAATTAACTCAAAGCCAGTAATTTTATAAGTAACAAGTTCTAGACTTCCTCAAGGTCGGAGTCCTTGGCCCTATTCTGTCCTTACAAGATTGGTTATTAATAACAACGTATGGTGTGTAATTAACAAGTATTGTGCTCAAAGCCTGATTGAAAACAAGACGGTGATTTAAAACTACTGCTCAATTAAAATAGGTGAGTTTAATGGCCTCTAAGGTCAAAAGTGTCGAATGTATTTCCAAATGAGCGACTGGATTTTGTGGTATATTTCCGTATAATGACATGTATATTTCTAAAAGTATATATTTACAAGTAAAGTTTTCCGATCAATATAAAAATGACGAAATACGTGATACAAATAGCAAAATTTTTCAAAATATTATTACTTTTTTATATCAAAAGCTCAAACATGAAGTAGATTTCAGTTTTCGTAAATTAATAATTACTTAGCGCCTAAGGTCATGAAGAAAAGGTAGAAAGATATCGCGTTTGGTAAAAATTCAAGCGTAATAAAACAGTCATGAACATTGGTTTTAATGTAGCATTAAAATCTCTAGTGAACAGATAACATGGAATGGAATTTAGTGGATTTTGCCCGGAACGATTGGGGAGACTTTTATGCTTAACCTAGTTGCATTACGTCTATAAAATAAAGAGTACGTATGAGAAATGAGACAATTAGACAGTTATCAGAGACTTCATCTGTAGTTATCAATCGATATATAAATAAACAAATAATTAAAAACCCTCAATGAACATTAAAATTACAAATAGTATAGTAAAACGTATTTTATGTAATCAATTAAAAATAAAACAATTGAGCAAATTTAATAAAGTACCAGCATATCGAAAAAACGATAATAAAATTTCAGTGATAGCTCTAAAAAAAAGTTTGGATCATAAATTTTATTAACGAATGAGGTATTAATAGGCTAACAAAACTAAATAGGGTGAAACTATTAAGAAACATTTTGTATATAATATAATAAAACTATTAAACAGCCTAATACTAAAAACTTTAAAGATATATAGTTAAGTAAACACTACAATTATGTATATAAATGAAATTTTGAAATTAAAATATAATATTTTTATTATATTTATTAAATATGGGTGGGAAAAATATTTTTTATATATAGCCGAAACGCCAACAAAACTTTTTTTGAAATTGGATAAATAATTAGTTATATGTAAATATATAATATTTAATCGGTTTCAAATAATTTGTCTTTGACGTTTCAGCTATATATATAAGAAATACCTTTATTTAAAACCCAAAATTTTATTTGTATATATTTATAATGTTAGTGTTTACTTAACTTTATATCAATAAAGTTTTTAATATTATGCTGTTTACACTGTATAGTACTTACACTGTAATGCACTTAAACAAGAATCTTACTTGGTATACATGCGAGTTAACTTTCGAGTGCTTTAATTATGTGATATCATTTTCATCTGAGATGCAGTTGATGCTCGAAAATAAGGACAAATAATTAAAGTTTTGATAGTTGACTCGCATATAAACCAAGTAAGATTCTTGTTTTAAGTACATAGTGTAAGTGATAAGTGAATATATATATATATATATATATATATATATATATATATAATTAAGTAATGTTCAATAGATTCCTGATTATATATTGCAATAGGTATTTTATTGTAGATTATTTTTCCAGAAAAGCAATTAGCTTTTAATATCTACTTCATGGCCGTCAATAAATGATAAAAAACCAAAAACATATTCTCACAAGCGTATTCTCTGCCCTTCGTGTTCCAATTGTATGTACATTCAATCACAAAGTTTGTATTCCGAGTGGACGAGTTTTCGTTGTGACCAACTGACGATGACGCTGGCGCGATCTTCTGACGAATTTTATAACTAAGGCATTGTCACAGGGAACAAAGAAACAATCTGACAATGTGATCGAGTATTTTGCATGACAACATCACGTCTGGCCACCGGATGTCTCTATTTGCAGGTTTTGGCAGGTTTTACATAACTGACCTTGTGTCTCCTCTAGGGTTCGTTGACTCTGGATGGGATGTGTCGTTTAGGCTTCGGGTACTTTATCATCAGTGGAGTTAGAAGCAGATACTATCCATGCGAGCCGTGCTTCCCCAAGCGGGGGTTCATGATCACTCTCATAAAATTTATGATAGCCAATAAGAAGTTACGTTTTGAAACACAAAAGTCATCGTTACTTGAAGAAAAACCCCAACATTTAGGAACTGTTTGAATTTTTAGAAACTGTAATACTTCCTTAAGGTTAGTACGTTGCGTTTAATTTAATGCAAATAAGCTACGATAAAACAGTCTCATAATTTACTTTTCAAACCATATTTTTTGGAGATCAAAGATCAAACCTAATTTCAATTTTAACTTTAGAAATTTGTTAGGGTATTAAACGTTAAAGTATGTGCTTTAAATTCAACGTAGGAATTTCACTTAAAATCGTAAATACAGTAGAGTGTCAAGAATTCGAGGTAGTTGGGGCCGTGAACCTCTCGGATTACACAGAAATACGTTCTTGTGAATTAGAACAAATAAGAGTTTTAATGATTCTAATTACTATGAATAAAAATGAACTAAATAAGTTTATAGAACTTTATATGAACATTTCTTGGAAGTCCGACTCATTTCCTTTGCATACCTTATTAGTATGAACATTACTTGGAAACCCGACTCATTTCCTTAGCATACAGTATTGGTATGAACATTTCTTGGATGTCCGGCTCATTTCCCTTGCATACCGTATTGGTATGAACATTTCTTGGAAACCCGACTCATTTCCTTTGCATACCTTATTAGTATGAATATTTCTTGGAAACCCGACTCATTTCCTTTGTATACCGTATTGGTATGAACATTTCTTGGAAGTCCGACTCATTTCCTTTGCGTACCGTTATGATATAAAGATATTTTGGAAGCCCGACTCATTATCTTCGCATACAGTATTGATAAAAATATTTCTTGGAAGTCTAACTCATCATTTTCTTTCAAATCGATTAAACATACTCTAAAAGAAATATACCTCGAATTTAACGGAATTCGTTCGGAAAATATCGGGACTCGGATTTTCGAGAACACTGTATTTGTCTTTCTTTAGAGAATGTTTAGACTTACACTACTTTTGAGTAATAAACAAGATAAATTATTGTAAAATGGATTTGTAAAACGTTTTGGTAAACTATTAAATAATTGTGAAATTGTAATGATAGCTCATTGGAAAATGTAATATGAAATAAGTCAACGCAAAATTAATTATAAATCAGTTCATTTATTGATCTGCAACTCATTGCAAAGGTCAAACAGTTAGGTAGTTCATTCGAAATCCAAAAGATGGGTATGCCACTTAAAAAAAACAAACTGGATATATCCACCATAAAATCCAAAGCCATGATGTGTAATATCTTTTTAGGATAGGATAAACGTTATTGGAAGAAAATGTCGCAAATTTAGAGGGGTAAATAGAGAATCTCAAATTGAAACGAGTACGTAGGATCATTGCAAAATTCAATTTTGTAGGTATCTGATACCAAAGTGCAATTATAAGTAACTCATTTTAAAATACCGTAACATAGAGTTATAAACTCCAAATGCACGATGTCTATTACAAATTATATTGGTAACCTTATTGCAAACTATAAAGTGGAAATAGGTCATTGCAAAATTGAAGTTGGTACGTATTTCCTACCAAAATGCAATTATAATTAACTCATTTTAAATTACCATAACGTATAGTTAAAACTCCAAATACACGATGTCTATTGCAAACTATATTGAAAACCTGATTGAAAAATATGAAAGGGAAAGGGTTCATTGCAAAATTCAAACTGGTATGTATTTCCTACCAAAATGCAATTATAACTAACTCATTTTAAATTACCATAACATATAATTAAAACTCCAAATACACGATGTCTATTACAAATTATATTGGTAACCTTATTGCAAAATATAAAATGGAAATAGCTCATTGCAAAATTCAAGCTGGTATGTATTTCCTACCAAAATGCAATTATAATTAACTCATTTTAAATTACCATAACGTATAATTAAAACTCCAAATACACGATGTCTATTGCAAACTATATTGAAAACCTGATTGAAAAATATGAAAGGGAAAGGGTTCATTGCAAAATTCAAACTGGTATGTATTTCCTACCAAAATGCAATTATAACTAACTCATTTTAAATTACCATAACGTATAGTTAAAACTCCAAATACACGATGTCTATTGCAAACTATATTGGTAACCTTATTGCAAAATATAAAATGGAAATAGCTCATTGCAAAATTCAAGCTGGTATGTATTTCCTACCAAAATGCAATTATAATTAACTCATTTTAAATTACCATAACGTATAGTTAAAACTCCAAATACACGATGTCTATTGCAAACTATATTGAAAACCTGATTGAAAAATATGAAAGGGAAAGGGTTCATTGCAAAATTCAAACTGGTATGTATTTCCTACCAAAATGCAATTATAACTAACTCATTTTAAATTACCATAACGTATAGTTAAAACTCCAAATACACGATGTCTATTACAAATTATATTGGTAACCTTATTGCAAAATATAAAATGGAAATAGCTCATTGCAAAATTCAAGTTGGTATGTATTTCCTACCAAAATGCAATTATAATTAACTCATTTTAAATTACCATAACGTATAGTTAAAACTCCAAATACACGATGTCTATTGCAAACTATATTGAAAACCTGATTGAAAAATATGAAAGGGAAAGGGTTCATTGCAAAATTCAAACTGGTATGTATTTCCTACCAAAATGCAATTATAACTAACTCATTTTAAATTACCATAACATATAATTAAAACTCCAAATACACGATGTCTATTACAAATTATATTGGTAACCTTATTGCAAAATATAAAATGGAAATAGCTCATTGCAAAATTCAAGCTGGTATGTATTTCCTACCAAAATGCAATTATAATTAACTCATTTTAAATTACCATAACGTATAGTTAAAAATCCAAATACACGATGTCTATTGCAAACTATATTGAAAACCTGATTGAAAAATATGAAAGGGAAAGAGTTCATTGCAAAATTCAAACTGGTATGTATTTCCTACCAAAATGCAATTATAACTAACTCATTTTAAATTACCGTAACATATAATTAAAACTCCAAATAATCGATGTCTATTACAATTCATATGGGGAACCTTATTGCAAAATATAAAATGGAAATAGTTCATTGCAAAATTATAGTTGATACGTACTTCATACCAAAATGCAATTTACATAGCTTATTTCAAAATTACAAAGCATATAGTTATTACACAATTTCCTAACAAATCGGTAATTGTAATCGCGCTGGTCAACAGTTCATTACGAAATTGATACAAGTAGTTCACTGCAAAATAAAATTCATAAAATACAAGGTCACTCTAGTTTGTGACTTCTTGTTTGCTGGATTGTAGTTTTGTAGTAAGACCCTATGATGATGATAACATGGTCATCGAAATGTACTGGGTTTAATCTTAAGTAACTGGTATTATTTGTTATTTTTTATGATTTTTGTGGTATTGGGGTTCTTTCCATTATTTTCATTGTAAATTTAAGTATGTCGTCATTCTCAATATACCCAACTTCACTTCTGTTAGGAATATTTGTATACATAATATTTATATACACCTTAATAGTACACTTAAAGTACTATTTAAAATATTGAGGATGGAGTTATTCCGAAACGCGTCAACAAAGAAGAACATTAAAATGTTTGAAAAAGCAGAAAAATGTAGCAAAATGTATGTAAGTATGTAGTATATTAAAAATGTATTTGTAAAAGTATGAATAATCAATTACAAGTGTGTGAGGTTTAACCGTGTCTCTGACCTTGAGATCGCTGTGGTGGACTGGGCTGCAGTACGGGATAATTACCCATCACTTCAGAAAACATCGGTGTCGTGTTTAAAGTGAAAACTGTATAATTTACTATTAAACAGATTTTTAGGCTAGTTGTAATAAAGTTCTTGCTTAGACTACTAGGGCCAGGGTTTCAGAGTTTAGTTCTACGTGGTTTGTATAGTAAAATACATAAAAGTAACTTAATTTTTTTACAGAAAGAAAAATAGAACAATTAAAACTAAGTTGTAAAAAAAGCTTCGTAGTCAAGCACGCGAAATTATTCCGCATGTAAACGATTTTATGATTAGTGAATCAAAGTATTTTTGTGAACATGAAACATTTTCAATGCCGTTACAACAATGTGATAAACGCACAGCTCAAGCTTGTGGTGTATCTGTAGGCAGAGTTAAACACACGAGGAAAGAAAGAAAAGCACTGCTTTTATCTTCAGAAAGAGAATGCTCTTTTCAAACCTCAGCGAAAAAAAAGGAAGAAAGTACACAATCACAGGCATCGACGATTTTGATACATCAGTAATTATACGTGCTGTCTACAAGATGGAAAAGGAATTGCCAACATTGAAGAAAATTTTATTGAATTTACAGTACTCGATAAAATTTAAAGGAAGCACTTGGAGTCTAAAAAAAATATTCGTCATTGGAATTTTCATGGAAAAAATTGAAAGTGACAGAAAATGATTGTTGAATAACCTGATTTTAGAAAAAAGATAATATAATAAAAAGAGAAAAAAAGAGAACATGATACCGGAAAATAATGTTGAATAGAACATTGTTCTGTCTTTTCTTCAAAAAATGTGAAATGTCTCGATGAATAAGTGAAAGAAAAATTCAGTTATGCTGAAACCCGAACTCAACCGGCTTAATAAACCCTCTTATAAATTTTATGAATTTGACTAATGGTTAGAAAATATTCGACACGTCAGCGTTAGATTACTACTCTATCACCCTGAACTGAATCCCATAGAATTTATAAGGGCTCAATATGAATAAACCTTGGATTCATTGTTATACTTATAATACAATAGTAGGCCTAGTACTAATTTGAGATTTTGGAAATTGTTTGAAGTGTTCATGAAAACAAATGGAAGCCTGAGACATATATGAGGTAAGCCATATTATCTCTTACTTCTAACACAAATGCCTGTTATAAAATAAAACTGAAAATAATACTTTGATGTAGACATGATCATTAAGTGTGTTGCTCTGCTTCTGCAAAGAAAGGGACGCGATTACGAAAGAGACGATATATGTGTTGTATAATGTTTTCAGTTTGGCTAGTAGTCAAATGCTAGAGCAGAAAGAGAGACACCGTTAAACCTCACGGACTCTACCAGTAAAACTATTTATTAGAATTGGGGGTGAGATAGAGGTATATTCTCGTATACTACGAGTATGTTAAACTTGCAACAAGTTGTTACAGTAGGCTCTTCCTAACTCAGTTTAGTATAAGTCTCTACCTCTCCAGCGTTGCCATATTTCTCCCTGAATAGACAATCCCTATCAATCACAGCTTTCTACGTGCCGACACAGAAAGCCCTGGTCGATGGAGACTCTTGGAATCGCGACAGCAGCACAGACGGATTTTGCTTTTAGTTGATAGTTTGAGGCGTTTAACCAGTTAAAACACTGCACAACTGTAGAAACCTCGCCTTCGGAGTTGATGCACCCACTTTCACTAAGCGAGGCACTCACGTTTCCATGTGCTTTATCAGTTTGTGAAATAAATTACCGCTTTAATGAAACACTTTCTTTTGGATGTTCTTCAAGGTTTTATGGTTTGCGAATCGTTGCGTGTTTAGATGGAATGGCGTTTAACCACGAGGCGTATTTCGGAAGAGAAATTCTGGTGTTTACGGTTGATTGGGTTCCGGCGGGCAAAACAAGTAAATGAAATTAATTCTGTATTTACTTCCCGTTCCCAAGTAACCGATTTGAGCAAAAACAATTATACCGAGTGATGCAAAAAGTCATCGGAAATACAAACAAATTATAGAAACGCCTCAAAAATAAAAATTTTTGGAAAATAACAATCCCCCCTTCACCCCCCTTCACGTAGAAGCCAATTCTACGTTTTGGCTTTATGTTTTTGGCACAGTAACTCGTAAAATGCCACAAAATTTAATTGAACTTACAGATGACTACCAAACAATTTCCATCTTGATGGATATGAACTTTCACAAAGTTCCATAAGACCGCATTTCACCCGTAAAACAAACTTTATGGAATTATAAAAATCGCAGACATCTTATTTTTTGCGATAGTAAGTAGCAAATTTACTCAAAAGGGTGAAACTAACACTTACAGACACTATTCCACGCACAAAACAGAAAATAGTGTATTGGACATTTACACACCTTGTATTTCTATCTTTGGCTTAAAGCTAATAGAACTTGCAGAGTGAAATTGAAGTGTTTAGGTTATTTTTGTCAATATTTGTAATTTTTGGGAATCTACAGCAAGTTTATTTACATTTCGAAGTATTTTGCGAGCTACTACGTCAAAAAAATAAAGCCGAAACGTCGAATTAGTATCGTTTTATGTGTGCTGTAGAAGGGGGTTCGCTATTTTCCAAACTTTTTAATTTTTGAGACGTGAGTGGAAGTTGTTATAACTTTTTTCGAATTCCTGATATAATAAACTTTCTGCATCGCCCGGTATAGCTGTTGTTGCTAACATCGATTATGTGGGAACAGGAAATAAATAGCTTTAATTCTTTGAAAAAACGAGACTAAGGTTTCTTAGACACTACTTGATGCGTAGGTAAATATCAACGATCTCGATCTATGATTATACAAATCGATAAATTTAAAAACGCAAAATATTTTGTTATGAGCAAATATAGAACAGAATCTTAAAATACAACAATTAAAAAATCTCACATGCTTATACATTTGATAGTATTAAACTCCAATTTAAACCTAATTACTTGTTTGGTTTGACACGACACTGACAAGACATTCTGTTAACTATAAGTTGCTAAATTGTCAACTTACACTTGGAGGAACTAACACGTTAAAGGAAGCAACAATTAGATTAACACAACTATATCCTATGCTTAACAGAACAAGCCCACTTTCACTACGGGCGGCCACTACTATATACGTATCTATGTTGCGCAGCATACTCACTTACGCATCACCCGTCTGGCATGTACAAGATTAACACTGCTTCACACTGACTTAAAAGTGCCTTTCATCAAACATCTCCGATACTTAGCAACAAAATTCTACAAACAGACTCACGCACATACAACATCCACACTCATTTCCTCACTGGGTAGATCAGAACCCACCCACAACACACACAGACGGCCGCTGTCCCTACGCACCTGACCTAACCTAACCTAACCTAACCTTCCCTAACCTAACCTAACCTTACCTAACCTAACATATCTTAACCTAACCTAACCTATCCTAACCTAAGCTTACACCTTCAGACCGCCTAGCTCTAACCATAATACAACAATAAGAATATACATATTAATAGATTCTGCTTTACAGATATGTTCCAGGTGACGCAGGGGCACATCCCCAGGGCCGCAGCTTAGCCCCAACGGAAGTACTAATTTGATTGCATGCCTTTTCAGTTTCGAGTAGGCAGCAGAAGAAGAGGTGCATGTCATTCCTGCCATAGACTCACTAACAAGGTATTTGTAAGGTAATACCTCTCCTTATTCCTTAGCATAAGGTGATCCAAGCCCCCAGGGTACCTGCATGATCTGTCGCGGGATTTTTCCTGACAGGGTTTCTTTCTTGCCAGGTTTTTTCATCCCGCTCTTAGCGCGACACTTATCGTACTTTTTCATTTCACTATCTCCTGATTCTCCATGGAAAGAGCTTATGAGCTTGGTACATGGGCAATCAATCACGTTTCCTTCACTCGCGGTAGGGATACTAACCGCATGCGCATATGAGACGGAAGTAGCTCGCTAGAGGTTGGCTGCCACCAGGGATGAGTGGGTTTTGGGGGCCCAGGCCCGGGTAATAAAAATGTCTCTACTTGCGTTCAAGCAAGTTTAGCCACAGCCACTCGACTGTAAATATTGAAGCGTTCTGCTTCATTAACGCTATGAAAAAGAACGAAATTTTATTGCACCCGTTCCGATTCCAGGTCGATTCCGTTAATGTTTTGTGAGCATAGTTTTAAAAGAATGATTAAAATATTTTGTTTCTAATTTGATATAAAAAAATGGTATAATTATTGTATGGAAAAATAAAGTCCCTTTCCTAAAAGCAATTGCATCAAAGAAATAATAATAATATATAACCTTACACTTATTTAAACTTTATTTGCATTTAGCAAGACTCTTTACTTTTAACTCTGCGACCTCCTTTCCGAGATAATAAGTCACTTCATTTCGAGCGTATTGCATGTAAGTGCGCTTACCGCTCAAGTTTACTTGTGGTAAGCGGTAACACTCAAAAACGTATTAAATTATATATATATATATATATATATATATATATATATAACGTGTGAGTGAGTGTGTGTGTGTGTGTGCGCGCGCGCGCGCGTTCGTGTAACTTCCCTAGTAAAATGAGTTATCTTCAATAGAACTCTTTGTCTATCAGGTTGTATTATGAACTCTATTACAGTGCAAGATAGGTTAGAATCGTTTATGGCTATATTATATATTTTTTAAATCTTTGCGTGATTTTCTGCTCACCAATGCTTTTATGAGTAAATTTTTTACTATCTATAACAATTTCATTTTATTACCCAAAAACTAAATTTTAACTTTGTTGTCAAAAATAAATCCGACTCACAAACATTGAAAACTATTCAGTTTGAAATAAAAAAATAAAACTTTAAAACTTTGAATGACAGGTAAAAGTATGTAAAACGTCAGGTGGCTCACTGACGCCTATAATAAGACATTACTGTGACTTACCTCTCGTCTTGCAGTTTGGTGTCCGCGGTGATGAAGTACGCCAGCTGCAGACTGGGCACGCTGATGATTATGTTGTCATCGCTTACCACTGTGCCACCGAAGTACACGGGGAACGTGTGCGCGTCCCAGGTCACCGGGTTGAACATGATAGGGAAGGTCAGGTTCAGCGTCTTGTTCACCACCTGAACACAAAGTCACATACATCAGGAGGTGAGGCTCGGCGACTATATCTTGGCAGGATGAACAAGAGGTACGGTACAAGATCCTGAATCACAAGAGCTGGCTTGTGAGTCAAGGCTATACATAAATAACTGACACAAGCTCACAAAACAATATACTTAACTGTCATACGCGTTTCCACGATTTCAGTCACCCTCATCAGTGACACTGCTACAAATTTACAAATGCAACTACTACAGCAATCCGCAGGATTGCAATTGCGATTTTATGCAAACATTTAAAAATAATAATAATTACACTTGAAAGTACGTTTCTTCATCATATTAGCAGTACATAGAACTGTGTAAAGCTTCTCAACTCCATTCTTCTTAGGTATTTCGTCTATACTCCTGGAAACCGCAGAAAGCAGGAAAGGAAAATGTAACACTTAAAGTGGACAAACTGGTTTCCATTGAGTCTGCATAATCGGTCACTTGTACGTATCCTGAGAAAGTCGAACCTCGACCTAAAATATGTTCTTGCGTCATTCAAGATATCAAGTGCGTCTTTGCTGGAAGCCATAAGTAAATACAGACGGTTTGTGCAAGCGTTAGTTAGATTTTCAGTGGAGCTGTTCTCACTTTTCAACTAGGTATGGTGATCTTTTCAGTTGAGTTGCTCCCACTTTTCGTTTGAGAGGATTTCACTTTTCAGCGGATTATAGTTCTCTTTTCAGTTGAGTTGCTCCCACTTTTCGTTTGAGCGGATTTCACTTTTCAGCGGATTATAGTTCTCTTTTCAGTTGATTTGCTTCCACTTTTCTTTTGAGCGGATTTCACTTTTCAGCGAATTGTAGTTCTCTTTTCAGTTGATTTGCTACCACTTTTTAGTTGAGTTGTTCTCACTTTTTGTTTGAGTGGATTTCATTTTTCAGCTGAGTATGAATCTCTTTTCGGTTGAGCTACATCCACTTTTTAGTTGAGTATGGATCTCTTTTCAATTGATTTGCACCCACTTTTCAGTTGAGTTGCTGCTACTTTTCAGTTGAGTGTGTCTTGCTTTTGAATTCAGTGGCTCTCACTTTTCAGTTGAATGGATTTTACTTTTTAGTTAATAACGTGAAGTGCTTTTTACAAAACGTTATTTTTCAGTTATTTTATTTATCGCTTGAATTTGTAACTGCATTCTTACCTGGTTTTGTAAGCGTTAAAGTTATTCTTTTATAGAAACATAGTTATCCGAGAAAACTAGTGATTATTCCAGTTTCACTAAATATATCGTCCACGTAAGCTGTACAAGTAGCAGTGGCCAACAATAAATGCAGAAAATATTCTTCAATGTATCAAAATCTTAAAAAATAACAATAAAGAACACCGCACAGTAAAATATTTATTTCCTAAGCGCGTTTCAATAATAACATTCACATCTTCAGTGGTTATAAAATAGATTTTTCTATTTTTGTGTAATCGAGTTGGCATTGCGTATTTTTGTTTAATACTTAGGTCAAAAGCTTAAACGTAGTGTACTCAAATATTTGTGGATTTTATCGAGAACACAGATCTGAAAAAAGGACGATACTCCTACGGCCGGAACTAAAGAACTGCCGGAACTATTTCAGTCCTGATTTCCGCGAGAACAAACAAGTTTCCACTAGGATTTTCTTCAACCTGCGCCCACACATTACAAGTAAAAACGCCTCGTCACTTCACCCGTTCCCATGAGTACTAGTACAGCGTGCTACCGGTCACCGTGACTTATTTCAGAACGCAACGGTCGTTTTCGCGCGTTACATCTGTGATTTAGTTCCGATATGTATACATTTACTTTTTACTAAAGTAAAACGTCAAAGCTGTAATAATATTTAATGACGTACAGTTTGTAATAATTTCTTTTCATATTTTTTTTTTATTACGAAGGTAGGGAAGTGAAAGGCGGTAAAAACCGTGAAGGGCGGTACAGAAACTAATAAATTTTAGATGCACAGGAAAGGTTGCCATTTATAAAATCGAACATCATAAACTGCCTTTACAGATTGTGCCCCATACAACAGGTTTGGCCAGAAATAATGCATTCTGTATTATAGCTGGCACTTTGTATTAGTTAGTGGGCGTGGCGTAAGAGACGTGGTCTGACTGTGCATGCAAGTCTCTAATGCAAGTGTTTATGAAGATAACTTTCAGGATATTAATACAATATGAATGCTTACAGAAACTCTTGGATTTGTAGTAGTTTTGAATGTATGTAACGACGATGCTGTTATAACATAATTTTAAAGTTTTAACTAATCATTGTTCCGTAGAATTCCATAAAAGCTTGAATATTTTATTTGGACAAAAGAAATATGGGTTTTAAACTTAAATTTGTAGAACCATTTTTGTTACTATAGTAGAACCTCGATAATTTGGACTAACTGGTACCGTAGTCCATCCGAACTATCGAAAATCCGGATTAGCCGGACACTAAGGAAAAATTAAAACAAGATATTTTACTTACAGAAAAACTTCTTTATATTTAACAAACAAAGAGTATTATGCAGTGTATGAACGTACATATTGTATATACAGTTAATCTCCATTACAATTCATTTCTCGGCACACAAATCAGTCAATTTTGGCTTTTTAATTTTGTGAGCCGCTCTCGTGCTATGCGATTTCTTAGTCTTTTAAGCATAGGACACACAAAACATTACGTTCGTTATTTTGTTTATCTGTGAGGTCTTAGACGGTTTTATTGTTGTGTTACACTTGTTATGTGTGCACCGTACTTATTTGTTTTTTGTTATTTTTTATCTATTGTTTCTTCGTTCTACTTCAAAATCATTCTGGGTTATCCGGAGATCCGAGTTAACGGAGTCCGACTTATCGAGGTTCTACTGTAATTTTATTTACTTTTTAAATTTTATAGCTTTATCGTTGTATTTTGAGAACTGTTTTTGTAAATTTTTACACAAACTAATTGTGAAATTACAGTTTAGAATAAAATATTTTCTACCCTACACAGAAATTAGTATATATCACTATATTTGTCTGTACACTCACCTCTTCCATTATGTAATCTATGTTTAAAATATCATTCTCGAAGCAGTGGTCGACCCATCGAGCACAGATGTCATTGTAGGTGTACCTCACGTTATCTTCGCCGTACACTATGCTCGTGTTCTTCACTATCCCGTCCAGGATTCGAAGCTCCTTCCAAGCTTCCACAGAAAGCAGGTTGTCACCTTCCTTGGGGATGACAATCACGCGACCGAAACGTCCTGTAAGAAAATTCATTTATTTAGAATTCGTTTAGTTTGCGTCAATTTAAAGTTTTTCCAAACAATAATAGTAATAATATTAAAATTTAAAAAAATGGTCTATTTTCACGTACATGAAGATATAGATTAGGCTATACACTTGGCTATAGTAGCACTTATTTTTGATCTAAATGAGGAAGGCCGTTTCGAGAAATGAGTCCTATTATAAATTGGGACCATTACATATAAATTATCAACTCAGAAGTATAAGACTCCGAATTGATAATGGGACTTATTTCCCGAAACGATCACCCTCATTTACACCAAAAATAAGTGCTACTGTATACTATTGTTTACATATAAATAATTCTTGAATGTGTTTAGGCGTGGAAACTAGTTGAAGATGGAATGAAATTGTTTGTTTGGGGCTGTATATTTCCTTCAGTCTTATCGCAAAGGTTTCTGCTCCACACATCTTGAGCCTGTTGGAGGCGGTGATGAGTGCGTTGCTTATCGAACATTTAGTTGTCCACCTTCAGAGCCTAATTTCATATAAACAATTATTAAGCTTCGAAACAGAAAGATATGCAGTGACAAATTGTAAAACGAGATATAACAATTATAAAGTTACAAACAGTTTGTATTTGGGATCTGATAAGAAGGCACACGCAGTAACGGACTGGAGGTAAAGACACTGACAAACCTTAGAGAAGCTTTTGTTGCTAAAGGTATCAGTCTATACACAAGGAGAAGCTAACATAACAGTCTAAGATCATAAAAAGTGTAGAAGTGAAAACACAACGGACTGACAAATTCAGGGACTTTAAATGATTTTTGAAGAAAGAGACAAACAAGGAAAACAGTATGAAAAAATTATTTTATTAGCGTGGTCACCTTTTTTCTGTAAGCGTGCTCTTGTATAGACAAACAGAAGGCTATTTCAAAAGGAAATTAAAAATGACACCAAAATACTGTGATGCATGTTTTATTTTCTAATTAAACACAGAACAACGTCCAATATATAGCACTGTACAAAATTTGCAAACCAATGACTGTAGTAGAGAAACATACAACAGAGAAGAGAAGGAAAAAGGAGGTGTAAAGAAAAAGGGCAAAAAAGAAGACGATAATATAAGAAAGAACTAAAGATCGATGAAGAAAAAGGCGGTTGTGAAGAATGAGGAAGCGTTGAATGAGAAGAAAATAGTGAGTAAAAAGATGGTTATAAAGAAAAAAGAGGAACAGAAAAAGATAAAAACGAAGAAGGAAACAGAATAACTTTGGATAACGTACGAATACTATGAATAAGGCCTATATCCAAATAACTGAGTATATTCAAATACAAGAATTTCTTATTAATTTTTTTTAATAAATCAATTTTTCGTTAGTAAACAGTACCAATATCATCAGGAATGAATCTACATTTCTGACGATGTTGGTACTCCTCACCCACGAAAAGGTTTGGATATAAAAAAAAATTAATAAATAATTCTTGTATTTGAATATACTCAGTTATTTTGATTATTGTACAAGAAAACACACACACACACACACACACACACACACACAAACACACACATATATATATATATATATATACAAATTTTGATGGAATTGTAATCTAGTTAAAATCACTTTTCAGACATTAATACAAACGTATCCCTGACACGTCAAAGCAGAACGACTGCCTCCCAAAGCAGGACCACTGCCTCCCAAAGCAAAACCACTGCCTCCCGAAGCGGAACCAAGTTACGCCGACCATGTAGGCAAATTGACCTACTTTTTAAAGAAAATGACGCACAGTAATAGAATGTTGTAAAGGAATTTATAGTGAAAGAAAGTTGGCAAGCCTGCATCTATTGTTGAGCGACTTCCCGGTTCACTGGAAAGTAGAGGCTATTTCGGTATATTTAAGTCAAGGTCGTTTATTTTGTGTAAACATTACAACGCCTGCATAAGTTCCGAGGGGAGGCATCTGGACACTTCGCTAGCGTATTGACATTCTTGCTTTTACTCGTAAACACTGAAGCAAGGGCAATATAGCGCTAACAGCAACACATCGGCTCCAGCTCAACACCTGGCTGGGAAAAGTTTACTTACGTTTTGTCAAACGCCGAGTTTATTCAAAATCTTTACTCTAAGACGCGCCCAACCAAACAAACATAATGTATCGATAAAGAGATGTTACTGTAGGTTTATCTTCCAATTGTAAATGTCACTGTAGAGATATATTTAAATTATAAAAGTTACTGATGAGATTTTCTCTGATTATAAACGACACTGAAAATATATTTCCAATTATAAATCTTACTGTAGAAATATGCTCCCATTATATATGTTGCTGTTGAGATAACCTCCAATTACAAATGTTACTGTAGAGATATCTTCCAATTATTAATGTCACTGTAGAGAGATCTTCCAATTATTAATGTCACTGTAGAGATATCTTCCAATTATTAATGTCACTGTAGAGATATCTTCCAATTATTAATGTCACTGTAGAGATATCTTCCAATTATTAATGTCACTGTAGAGATATCTTCCAATTATTAATGTCACTGTAGAGATATCTTCCAATTATTAATGTCACTGTAGAGATATCTTCCAATTATTAATGTCACTGTAGAGATATCTTCCAATTATTAATGTCACTGTAGAGATATCTTCCAATTATTAATGTCACTGTAGAGATATATTTAAATTATAAAAGTTACTGATGAGATTTTCTCTGATTATAAACGACACTGAAAATATATTTCCAATTATAAATCTTACTGTAGAAATATGCTCCCATTATATATGTTGCTGTTGAGATAACCTCCAATTACAAATGTTACTGTAGAGATATCTTCCAATTATTAATGTCACTGTAGAGAGATCTTCCAATTATTAATGTCACTGTAGAGATATCTTCCAATTATTAATGTCACTGTAGAGATATCTTCCAATTATTAATGTCACTGTAGAGATATCTTCCAATTATTAATGTCACTGTAGAGATATCTTCCAATTATTAATGTCACTGTAGAGATATCTTCCAATTATTAATGTCACTGTAGAGATATCTTCCAATTATTAATGTCACTGTAGAGATATCTTCCAATTATTAATGTCACTGTAGAGATATCTTCCAATTATTAATGTCACTGTAGAGATATATTTAAATTATAAAAGTTACTGATGAGATTTTCTCTGATTATAAACGACACTGAAAATATATTTCCAATTATAAATCTTACTGTAGAAATATGCTCCCATTATATATGTTGCTGTTGAGATAACCTCCAATTACAAATGTTACTGTAGAGATATCTTCCAATTATTAATGTCACTGTAGAGAGATCTTCCAATTATTAATGTCACTGTAGAGATATCTTCCAATTATTAATGTCACTGTAGAGATATCTTCCAATTATTAATGTCACTGTAGAGATATCTTCCAATTATTAATGTCACTGTAGAGATATCTTCCAATTATTAATGTCACTGTAGAGATATCTTCCAATTATTAATGTCACTGTAGAGATATCTTCCAATTATTAATGTCACTGTAGAGATATCTTCCAATTATTAATGTCACTGTAGAGATATCTTCCAATTATTAATGTCACTGTAGAGATATCTTCCAATTATTAATGTCACTGTAGAGATATCTTCCAATTATTAATGTCACTGTAGAGATATATTTAATTTATATAAGTTATACACTTCTAGATTATACACAATAGAGATTATACACTTCTGATTATAAATGTCACTGTAGAGATATTTTCCAGTTAATAATATTAAAGTAGAGATATATTAAAATAATAAATGTCGTTGCAGAGATACCTTCTGCTTATATGTCCCTATATAGATATCTTGTGATTATGAATTTTACTGTAGAGATGTCCCAATTATCTGCACTAGAGATACTGAGAAGATCTTGTGATTTGGAATTTTCATTTCCAAACGAAGACAAAAACACAAATTTTAAGTAATTAGATTACATTCTTTGTATTTAATATTTTCACCGATAAATAAACTAATTTCAGAGTGAGGCTTAAATGAAGATTGTTAAACAATGTAGTTCAACATAAAATACAAACTAAAAGCATATATATATATATATATATATATATATATATATATATATATATATATATATATATCCTTAGATTTTAGCTACAATTTACGTTTATACAGAAAACTAAACTAATAAGAACAGCTGATTCCTAGCGCCTATCTAGCATATACATGGACTGCTAGCGCTAATGGCGGTCGAACGCATAACTACTCACAATCCAGGAGATAATAACAGCTGTCTTTTAGGTTTGGATTTAGAATGGGACACTTCCGTTACACATAATGCGTACTAGTGACCCAGCAGTGAGATTTAAAAGAATAAATTGTTCTTAGTGAAATAAAACATTTAAAACTTTGACTCAAAGAAGACTTTTGGTCTATAACACAGGTAAAATGGCTTTAAAAAGAACGAATGACACTAAGAAATGTGGGAATCGTGATGCATTCACATCTCCTTTTTTAGGAGCTCGATATCCCAAACTCTTTAGGATAACTGCAACCAGTGTGTTATCTCAGGTGCCGCCCAACCTACTGGGCTTAGCAATCACTTAACCAACCCACCTGGCCTTGTTATCCTGGTCGGGTTAAAGCGGCTAGTGTAGTTCATCCGGAAGTAATGTTCGACGATGCTCCTCTCCGTCTTGCCGGGACCATTATCCGGACTGAACAGATACTCGGGGTCCATCTCGTAGTGTATCCTCTGGTAGCCGGTGATGCAGAGGGCTGTCAGGAGTAGCGGCACAATCAGGAAGTATCCGGGGCTACGGCCGACCATCAGCCCCAACTTGTAGAAGCTGCGCGTGAGCAGCTCGTCGACTATGGACACTCCGCACGTCATGGTACCTGAACAAAGAAAGAAAACATCAACGGAAATGAAGAATGTAGGAACGCACATTACTGGGATAAGAATAACTAGTATATACAAAACATAGTACCTGGAGAAAGAATAGAAACGAATGAACAATATAGAAGTGAACTTTATTGGGAAAAGACTAACTGCTACAAAATACAAAGCTACGTAAGGGTCCGCCATTTATATTACTTCAGATGCTTTCATCTCCTCTTCAAGGATTAAATGTTTGGTTTGGAAATTGCTTAAAACGGAAATATCGTTAAAAAAAAGTTATTTAAAAGTTAAATTTAAAGTAAAATATAATTTCTAACACGTTCATAAATGACAAGCAATGGATGAATCTATTAATAACACTATAAAAAATATATATACAATTTTATTTGACTTTAAAAAACAACAGAATTCTAGAATGTGCGAACCGAATATTTATTCTTCTGACAAT